>JAYDZK010000169.1:111092578-111105224 GCA_034509185.1 Euphonia xanthogaster | reverse complement strand
CCTCTGGCAGTGGGAAGCCATTCCCTGTGTCCTGTCCCTCCATCCCTTGTCCCAAGTCCCTCTCCAGCTCTCCTGGAAGCCCTTTGGGCTCTGCAAGAGGCTCAGACCATCCCCTGTTCCCTTTTTTCCACACATTCATCCAAGGCCATTTTGGGCCTCTTTATGCATTCAGGTCCTCCTCTCCTGCTGTGTGGGGGTACTTGCTTGTAATTCTCAGCATATTCCTCTCTTATCTGCTGCTGATATTGATGTTACCCCATAGAAAAGAGAAATGGCTAAATTGATCTAGGAAGGCTACTAAAACAAAAAAACTGTATTATATTCAGTATGTGAACATACCTGTAGCAGCAGCAGAAAATTTATGCTTTCAATGCAGATTTTTTTTTTTACCTTTGTCTGAAAAATCTCAGGCAAATTTAATGGAAGGATTCTGCATCTCTTGGCTTGATGTGAGGGATCACTGATACTCCTGTACTTTCCCTGTGAAATCAAATATTCAGGTAGGGAAAGTATATTGTTAACACAATGCAGGGAAAGCTAATTTCTTTTCCTGTTCTCCCCCGTCTCTTTGTAAAATTGTAATTTTTAATTTTTTTTAAAGTTTTTGAAGTGTACTTAAAGCCTGGCAACTTGATAGCCACCCAGCCCCCTAAACTGTGCAAGTAGCAGAAAGACTAGATAAGGAGCTCTCCTCGAAATGGCCTCCCAGTAAATTGGCACTCTAGGAAATATTTCATGTTTCAGTGGAACCAAGTAATCTGTGTGGGCTCGTTAGCTGGGAATTAGGGAGAGGCACCGTGCCTTGTGTGTGCAAGGCAGAGATTGTGGGCTTCACTTCCTACTGACTCCTCCTGGGGAGCATTTGTAAATTATTTTGGGCTCCAGTACCTAACACAGATGCAAGCCCCTGGCAGGAAGGGAAAGACTCTGTGTGCATTTCTAGAAGGGAACACGGCCAAGTGCCTAAACAGCTCATTTCTTGCTTTTTAGCTGTAGGAATTTGTTTATTGGTTAAACTCTTGGGTTCCCTTGACCCTTTCACTCCTCTGTGTATTAGAGGAGCAGTGTGGTTGCTCTAACACTGTGTGGTTTGATGATTAAATCCCAGCCATTCTGAGTGAGCCTGAGCACCCGAAGGGATTTCACAGCCCTGCTCTTGAGTGTGCCCAGCTCTGTGAGCAGGGCTGCTGCTCCTCCTGGGTCTGGCCAGGCTGGATCAGTGCAGGAATTCCACTGGAGCTCAGGATGCTTATGGGATATAGGTGGTGATTTATCTTTTCATACAACTTTTTTTTTCCTATTTTTTTTTTCTTTTTGCACACTAGAACAGCTCTCTCTTCCCTGCAGGGGAAGTCACTGAGCACAAAGCTGTCCTTCAGAACATACCCTGGTTTTTGTCCTCGTGTCCTATCCCAGCTTCCCATCCTCACCAAGGGATGTAGGACAGATCGATCTCCCAGAGTGTCTTGATTTATCTTGATTTATTAGCTGAGAGGCTGTTGTGGAAAGGATCAGGGGTAAGTTTCAAAGGGGCCTTTCCTGAAGGCATCTTGCCAAATCCTGTCTCATGCATGATGCTTTCCAGCTCAGAGTCAGGGAAAGGAGAAATACATCCATGGAAGGGGAACAGGAGAGGAAAGCTGTGATGTTAATTTGCTTTCAGTGACTTTTTCAGGTACCCTGGCACTCATGAGCTCATGTTTGCCCAGGCCGCAGGGTGTGTTTCTGTTGGTGGAGCTGCTTCAGGTATTTCCTCAGCTCTTCAGACACACTGAAATACCTTTGGTGTAAATTTCCATTTTGCTTCCTGAAGCTGCTGTATAATGAAATAGAAACTGCTGTTTCCTACTTTGTGACATCTCAGGTGGCAGCAGAACCTAAATGAATCCCAGCTGGGGCACAGCTCACCCTTTCTGTGTGATCCTTTTCCTCTTTTTGAAGACAAGACAGGTTTTCCTAAGTGCCCATCAGCTCCTTGGATTTTCTTCTGCCTTGGAGGTTGGGATATAGGAATTCTAGCTGGCTTTGTGTATCTTTAGGGTGTCTTTGATAATACCTTATAATTTTTTTCCATTTGAATGGTTTCATCACCTGTCTTGTCTTTATTTATTTTTTTTTTCACAAGCAGGAGTGAGAGGATGGGCCTGACTTTTAACCCTCTGGGAAACACAGTGTTTATTGTCCTTAGGGGCCACACTAAGCATGAGACCTGCTCCCATCCCAATAGAAGAGCCAGAATGGAGACAGACGCCTCCCCCAGTCACAGCTACCTCGGGGACCTTCAGACTACGGCGAGGCAGTCGGTTCACGTGGAGAAAGGAGTGCCTGGCTGTTATGGAGAGGTATGTGCTGGCTCTCTGAGGGGGTTTGGAGATGGGAGTTCTAAAGCCAAGTTCTCAAGGACTTTTCCCTGCTCTGGTGAACGCCAGCAGTTGTTTTCATGGATGTGTTGTAGCCTCGTGCAAGCCTGTAAGAATTGGGTTTGTGATGGTGGAGTGGGAGGAGCTTTTTTGCCTCTTGTGTTGTTTAAAAAATTGTAACACTGCTCTGGACAGGATCTCTTTATTTTTGTACATTGTGTCCTTAGTTCAGTCTGAGCGTGCTGGTGTTCAGCTCTTTGCTTTTCCACTTAGTAGAAACTTTTCCACTTATCCTGATCCGGGCTCTCTTGGGAGGGTCTTGCAAGCTCTTTCCATTCTGCATTTCTCCTTTCCACTTTCCTGACCTGTCCCCCTGATGCCTCGTGGTGCTCTAAAGTGGATACCGGCATTTCGGCAGCGCTATAATTGTTTGGGATGCAGAACTTTGCCTCACAAGCAGTAGGTTCCTGGTCCAAAAAGGCTCTTAGAACCCTCTTACAGGAGCTGGGAGCAGCACAGAGCAAAGTGGATCTTTCAAATCCATATGCAGAGTGGCAGGTGATCATTAGAGCTCCCAGCTCTGCTCTCTGAGCCTGAGCGTGCTTTGCCTTTCCCTCTCCTTACAGGAATGTCTCTTTTGTGGATAATGCTGTACAGTACAGAAGAACTGGGGAATTTGGATGTAGTTTAGGGATGAATACTTATTTCTGTCCAGGGCTAAAAGGCTGGGAGGAGTTTCTTCCCCTCCTGAGAGCGTGAGGAGCCTCCTTTCCATGGAAGGACTGGATGACTGTGTGTGTTACACTCCTCCCGGGTCTGCAACCCCAGTGAGATCTCAGCCAGCAGATTTGTAGGATGTGTTTTTACCATTTCTTTAATGCTTTCCTTTCCTCTTGCTTGCTTGGGGGTCTAGGGAACTGATTAGGAGCAGGATAGCATCATTTTCATGAGCTGAGCTTGGAATCTTGAGGTCCCTCAGGAGCAAAGGCTGGACACACTGCTGTGTCTTTGCAGGACTGGAACCAGTAACTTAAATGTTTGTTTGCCTGTTCTGCCCTGGCACTGATATTTTATCTGGCATTGATATTTTTGGCTTTGCCTGGATGTTTCCCCAAGGGAAATAATGTAAATGTTTGAAATCTGTTCTGCTTTGTTAGACCCAGCTAATGCAATGCCCTGTGATCTGATAGTGTGTTTTTCTAGTGTCCCCTCCACAGAGGCAGAACAAGGGGCAGGACAGGATCTTTAGCACTTTGGAATGCTTGTCTGGCTGTCCTGATGGTCTGTGCAGAAGGACAGAACCACCTCAGCTCTGTGTGCTTTCAGGGCAGCACCATCTCCTGATCAACCCTCTGTGTGTGAAATGCTTATTGGGAGTGGCATTAGAGCTCTTTGGGCGTGGCTGGTTTGGGGCGTGGCTGGATTTGGGCGTGGCTGGTTTGGGGTGTGGCTGTTTGGCTGGTTTGGGGCGTGGCTGGTTTAGGGCATGACTGGATTTGGGTGTGGCTGCTTTGGGGCGTGGCTGGTTTGGGGCGTGGCTGGTTTGGGGCATGGCTGGTTTTGGACATGGCTGGTTGGCTGTTTTGGGGCGTGGATGGATTTGGGTGTGGCTGGATTTGGGTGTGGCTGGTTTGGGGTGTGGCTGGTTTGGGCATGGCTGGTTTTGGGGCATGTCTGTTTGGGTGTGACTGGTTTGGGGCACGGCTGGTTTGGGGCATGGCTTGTCTGGGCATGGCTGGTTTGGGGCATGGCTGGTTTTGGGCATGGCTGGTTGGCTGGTTTGGGGTGTGGCTGGTTTGGGGCGTGGCTGATTCGGGGCATGGCTGGTTTTGGACATGGCTGGTTGGCTGGTTTGGGGCGTGGCTGGATTTGGGCGTGGCTGGATTTGGGCGTGGCTGGATTTGGGCGTGGCTGGTTTGGGCATGGCTGGTTGGGGCGTGGCTGGTTTGGGGCATGGCTGGTTTTGGGCATGGCTGGTTGGCTGGTTTTGGGCATGGTTGGTTTGGGGCTTGGCTGGTTTTGGGCATGGCTGGTTTTCTTCCTGGTTTCTCTCTGGCCCAAAGTGCAGTAACTGCTGTTGTTTGCTGTTTGAACCCTGATTGTGCCTCAGACTCCTTTGCTGGGGAAACTGCTGATCGAGAGCTGAGCAAGCCACCCTTTCCTCACCTGCCTCTCTCCTCAAGCCAGTTTCTGCTGGGACACTCTAGAAATTAAAACTGTGGTGTTTTAGTGCATCTGTTGGAAAGGTGTGAGATTTGGGGTTGGGTATGGAAAGAATCAAGTTGATCTTGACAGTGGAAATTGTCCCGTTGTGAATGCAGATACATAATCACTCAGTCTAATTTTTCATTAAATTCTTCTTGGTTTTGTTCTCTGTGTCTTGTGCTCTGTAAGGTCTTTGCTGCCAGGGTTTTCTCCTTATTCTGCTGCTGCCACATTGCCTTAATCCTGGCTTTTAATATTAATTTGCCAAGCCCTTGGCTAGGTCACTATGGGTGCTGGGTTTCACAGCTTTGTGTGGGGTACTGGAAGCAAAGCTGAGGAGTTTTACTCGAGGCAAGAACACAGTAAAAGTGTTGTGTGGCAATAAAGCTACACCATAAAGCAATGGGAATATGGTTGTTTAACTGTTGTGCTTTAATAGGCCTCGTTGAGCTGTAAGGATGAGCTGTTTTATGTGACAAGTTTTGAAAGAGTGGGAGAAAAACGCTCTTTTGGGAGCCCTTGGAAAAAAATCACTAATTTCACTTACAGGGCACTGGAGTTTTCCAGGCTTGGCTATGATATGACTCCTAACAGCAGCAGGATGAAGGTAGCCAGACCCCTCTGGCCCAAGCAGATCAGGTTTCTCTGGCGCCCCAGGGTCAGGAATGAGCATTTGGCCACTAAAATGGTGTTTGGCATTGCCTGTGGGCAGGTGCCATTTGTCTGGTAATTTGCATTTTCCTCTGCAGGATTAAGTTTTGACTCTTAAGTGGAGGCATCTCACTTTAATGGACTGTTTTCCCTAATGAAATTCAGCTTTCAGTGCACTGAGTTTGTGTGTCCTGCAGCTTCTGGCTCTGATGTTGGTGCACATAAGGATTTGGGCACCTGGTTTGGAGCTGCTGCTCTCAGGAAAGTGCTCGTTCATTTGGGCTGATACCTGTCCAGGAAGGAGAAACAGAGATCCAGGAGACAATTCCATCCCACTGATGCCCTCAGAGAAGGGCTCTGTGCACCTTCCTCTCTGGCTGCCTCCTGCAGTTAGAACTAACTGATGGCTTAGTTTAATGCCTGAAGATACGAGCCTGGAATCCAGACCTGAGTGGAATCTCTGCAAAACTCCTCCTTGCCTCTGAAATGCTTCTGTAATGCTGTATAAATATTTTTTTGGCTGAGGATGGGGATGTTGGGGGTGTTGACCTGCTCCATCACTTAGTTGTGCCCCCTGCTTTTGCTTTTGTCTTGGATTCAGTCCATAAAAATTGTAGATGCTCAGAGTCCATGTGTCAAACCAGCTGAGAGCACTTCAAGGGAAGAATCTGAATGTGATTGCAAAATTTTGAGGGATTTGTTTCTTAGGAGCAGGCTCTCCCAATAGAAAATGCACAGCACCAGTCAGGATTTGATCCACGAACTGAATGAGAAGGGTGAGGGCTGAAGGGGCAGTTTCTCTTTTTTGAAAGAGATTTAACTCAACAAAAAATTCCAGTTCAATTAATTATTGTATTGGTGCCAACCTGATAGAATGAAGATTAGAGTTAGGGCCATATCCTGAGATGTCTGATGTACCTGAGGGTCTGAACACAGGGTATGTGTATTAAATGAACTAATTGGTTTATACTGGACTTCCAGGATGCTGCTTGTGGTTTCTGTAATTCAATTCTCCAGCCTTTACTGCTTTTTTGGAATCCTCCCAGGGTGGTTTATTATTATCCCTTGTCTGAGATTTTTTGGACAATAGATTCGGGTCTCTTCATCCCTTTACTTTTTATTTTTCTGTAGATATCTCCCTGAATATTTATGTTCTGAAGGTTAAGAGGAGCAGTGGTTCCAGAAAGTAAAGTTCTATATTTAACTGCAGACTAGGTGTGGTTCAGACAACTGCAGTGCTACTGATGCCAACCTTGACCTGTTCTCTTCTGGAGCCTCCTGCTCATGGAATATGCTGAGTTTTGAGTGTGTCGAGGTTGTTGTGTGGCTTTGCCCTCCTTTGGGAGCACAGCTAAGACTGCAAGAGTCCTTTCTGTACAAACCTGAGGTTGAACTTGAAAGCCTCTTTCTGGTTCACTTTCGTGTTCTTTTTTTGTTACGTCTTGTCCCACAGATAATGTTGTGTTGTGTTGGTTTTTTTCTTTTCTCTGCTTTGCTTCTTCTTTTCAACCCCTCTCATTAGAAGTATGAAATTGAAAATTTCCCTTAGGACTTTCTCTTTTTTTTTAATGAAGCTGTGTTGTCTTGTCAGTCTATTTTTTTTATTATTATTTTTTCCCCCCAGTGATTTATGCTTCTCTTCTAATCGTGTGTTGGAGTTGAGGTTTATCTTTTTTTTCAGGCAAAAAAATAACTAAGATTGGCAGCAGAATCAGTGATTTTATACCCATTTTAAGGCACTTTTCATGAGGGCTGTTAAAGACTGGAGGGGGGAGTTGAGTGTTGTTTTTTAAGTATATGCTTTATCCAAAGATTAAATTAAAATAACTGTAAATTCTGCCCTAAACAAAAATGAATAATTCATCAGTTGAACGTATTTCAGTTTGTCTAGGGAGCAGGGACTTTGGTTTCTGGTTGAGGGTTATTTGGTTTGATTTTATGGCTCTGGATTTTTATTTTAACACTTGTCTGTGCTTCTGAAGCTTCATTTGTAAAGGTGTATTTAGATTAAATAAGACTGAGATGCTATAGATCCCCATCATCCCCATTTCATAGGTGGCAGAACAAGAGTCAGGTGTTTCACTTGGCTTTATTCAGAAGAGAAATGGGTGTAGATTTCCCAAGATAGGGGGGTACAGTTTCATGCTGCAGCTGAGCTGAATTAACATTTTGTCACCAGCTCATCCTTCGGTGTTACCCTGCCTTGCCACCCTTCTCAATTCCTCCTCCTCAGTTTCCCTGCTCCTGCTGCCCTGGGCTGTGCCAGAGATGTTTCTTGTCTGATGGATATAGCAGGCAATTCAGCCTGCTTCAGGAAAAAGAAATCCTTTTTATTTCCCCTGCATTTTCCTGAATTGTTTTGGCTTGCTGTGCCAGGGCTGTGCTGGGGCAAAGGACAGGAATGCACAGCTGGGAGCACCAGGAAGGGCAAGTTTAACCAAAAGCTGTGGATTCCATCTGCTTGGAGTTGTTTGGTCTGCTTGGTTTTGTTCTGATTTTGTTTGGTTTGAGTTGGATGAGTTCCTGGTTTCTTTACAGGCATGGTTGTACTGGCATCATGGAAAAGGGGTCCTTTGATTTTTCCAGGTACAGGAAAGCGTTACATCCATGAGGATTAGAGGGATGGAGCACCTTTCCCCTGAGAGAGTTCGGGCTTTCCAGCCTGGAGAAGAATCTAGGCAAAGCTTGGAGCCCCTTGCAGAGCCTAAAGGGGCTCCAGGAGAGCTGGAGAGGGACTTGGGACAAGGGATGGAGGGACAGGACACAGGGAATGGCTTCCCAGTGCCAGAGGGCAGGGATGGTTGGGATATTGGGAAGGAATTCTCAGCTGTGAGGGTGAGGAGGCCCTGGCACAGGTTGCTCAGAGAAGCTGGTAAGTGTCCAAGGCCAGGCTGGACAGGGCTTGGAGCAATCTGGGATAGTGGAAGGTGTCAGAATTGTAACAAGATGATATTTAAGGTCCCTTTCCAAGTCAAACCATTCTGTAATTCCGTGATTACTGTGGCATCACTGCCTAACTCTGTCTGATTTAACCATTTGTGGTTTTGTTTCCTCTCTAAAGCTGAGGAAGGTCATCTCCATGCCGAGACCAGTTACTGCTGCGTTCCCATCACTGTGCTGGGAGACTCAGCCTCATTTCCTCTCCTGGAAGAGGCACATCCCACCCTGATCCTGAGGCAGTGCCCTGGGCATGGTCCTGGCCCCGGGTGAGATCAGGCCTGACGTGCCTTATTAGAAATCCTTCCGACTGTGAAAGCGCTTTTACTGCAGCTCTCCTGAGCGCCGGGGCTTCCACGGCTTCCCTGGGGACCACGAGAGCTCTATTAGCTCCTGAAATTCAGTTAGGAAATTTTCTTAGTTAATTTCATCCCATTACTCTTAGTTATGTCTTCCAGCAGAACCTTAATACCGGCCCCATAGGGGATCTAAGTTTCCTGTGCAAGGCTTTGGAGGAGATTTAAGTTTGGGATTCATTGCGTTTCTCCCTTTCCAAGCTGACAGCAGAGCAGGAAGTAATGTCCTTTGGCCCCTTCCATTAGGCTGCTGCATTGTTAGAAACAGAACAGCAGCTTCTCATCAATATAACGATGGCCAGGGGTTGGCTCGGGAATGCTGCTCGTCTTTCCTGGGTTTGCTGGGAGGTCAGAAGCACTGGGAATTATCTCTGCTGCTGCTGTGACCTTCAGGTGTCCTTGAACCTTTTGGTGACTTGTTGTTCTCAGCTGTAAAATATCCACTACCAGCTTAGGAGATGAGTCAAGCCAAGGGAAAAGTGCCAAAAGCCTCTAATTCTTGGGTTACTGAGGAATGTTGGCATTAGGGAAAACTTCCTGACTTCAGGAATGGCACAGCACTAAGCAGGTTATCTACAGGAGCTGCAGAACATTTCTCAGGAGCAAATCAGCTGAAATGTGTCAGGATGGCTCTAAGATACTTGATCTTAATGCAGAGAGAAACATCAGGTGATTTCTTTATATTTTTTCCAGCTCTTTCAATCCTGTCATAAGGTGTTTGTTAGTCAGCAACTTCCAGGGGGAGATCCAACTTCATTAAATCCTTTGAGATGCAGGGAATGGGTTTTTTTTAGGATCTTTGCTGTTTGTGCTCGTGAAATGCTTCGAGATCTGAGCGAAGGCACTTTGCAGAGGCACTCAGCAGAGTTCACTTTGCCATTCAGACACAGGCAAGATCATGTGGCTGTGTGAAGGTTCAAGTGGTTTGGCTCAGGGTCATTGCTCTGTGTCTTGATAAAATGCAAGAGCAGCCATTTTCTGCTTGGCACACAGGGGCTGCCTTATTTTGCATTAGATCAAGCTCTGTTCCCTCTCAGACATGCATAATATACAAGCTTCCTATTCTAATCAGCTGTAAGCAAATCCCAGTTGTTTGGCAGATTGCAGGCAGTAAAATAGAATGCAAGGATGTCTGTCCAAAGCCTCACCAGACTCGGGTTTCTTCAAGGACCCAGCACCTAATGAGTTATTTTGCTTTCTAGAGAGCTCAGGTGCTTTTTGTAGCCTTGTGTTCTCTCTCTCTCTCTTTTTTTAAAAATAATAAAAGATGATCTGTGGGAGGGGCAGCTCCTTGCAGCAGACCTCAGATAAAATTCTTGTGTCTGCCAAGGTCAGAATAACTGAAATCAACATTTAGAAAAAGCAACTTTGTCAGCCTGATCTGTAACAGCTCTGGCTGGTGCAGCAAACCCACATTTTAGAAATGAGAATTCTCCTCTAGTCCAGATACTCTGCTGCATTTCTCCAGCACCAGTTGAGATGCTCAGTGTTCTGTCCCCCTGCTCATGAAGGTGACGAGCAGGATCTCATCCCAGGTGATGATGGTTGTGGTGTTTATCATTCTTTCTACCTCTGCTCTCCATCCTGTGCCTGGCTCACACCTGGCCAGCAGCCATGGAGCTGTGGACAAAAGCTCTTATCTCCTATCCTGTATTTTTAATCCTGCTATTGCAGCTCTGGGTGTTCTTATTATTCACATAAATATGTAATTCCTTCTAAATCCTGCTAAGGTCTTCAGGGTACTTCCGGAGAACTAATTATACCTAGTTTCATTTTAAATGCTAAAATGTGTTTAAAAAGTCAAAGGTCCCTTTGGCATGAGTATCATGAGAAAGAATAAGGCAGAACATTGCATTTATCCAGGATCATTCTCTGTATGTGCTGCTTGTTTATCTCCTCTCTGAACTTAACAGTCACTCTCTTATCTCAGACACCAAGGCTTCCCTTGTCTCTAATAATATTAATTGTCACTCTTCTCTGGACCTTTTCTATTCTTACATTCAATTTCTATGACCTGGGGCAGGTGAGTGGGGACCCAAGCAGAGCTGATTTCCATATTTGCAGGGTAAATATTCCAGCTTACACAAGCAGCTGAATCCAAGTCCTGTTGTTCTCTGACCTCCAGCCTAACATCTGGTTTTTTGCTGATCACTTCTGTGTATTGATTGAGAGTGTCTCATCTTGGAATAGTCTTTCCTGAAGAACTACTACTGATTTAGACCTGGTCATGTATGTGAGGAGTTGGAATTTGTTCTTTTCCACGTGCAGTGCTTTGCTTAATGCCAAGATAACAAATGAAGTTCAGTCGTGGGAGTGTTAATTGCTGTGAATTTCAAAAATACCAGCTTTATTTGTATCCAGTATAAATAATTCTCCTTGAAGAACTTTATTTAATGTAACTGTTAATGCCAGTTGTTCTAGGGCACAGTTTGTGTGAGTCAAGGGCTTGTGCTGAGTTAATTCACAGAAGCTCTTGCTCTTTACAATCATGTTGAGACCTCTAGATGCTGCCTGCTGTAAGGACAGTGTAAAAATCTAAGTCTGGTGCTGTGATTTCTATTTCTTCTAGCTTTCTTGATTTGCCTCAGTCCTTCATAGTGTTGTTTTTCCTGGGATTGTCCTGTTTAAAGGACACAGAAGGAATTAGGAACAAAAAGCTTGTATTAATCAGCTAAATTGTTATTTTCTCAGGTATTCTAATATGGATTCAGGAGGCAGGGAAAGCCATGACAAACTTGTCACACAAACTGTGTGAAGTGGCCCCTGGCAAGTTCAGGCTGAGTTTTATGTGGTTGTTCATAGTGTTTGGGCTGTCCAGAACAGTTTCCCCTCCCAGCAGGATTCATCCGACCCGTGTGTAATGGTACCCCTGGAACAAACCCCCTGAATTGAATTGGCAGGACCCAGGACATTCCTCTAACTACCCTGAGTGATTTGAAACCCTAGCAAAGAACTCAGACCTTAGCACAAAGTCAGAAACACCTGTGCCTTCGATTTTAGTCCATGGAAAAAATTACCAACTTTGTGTGAAGATTTACAAGCCACAAAAATTTGAGTAAAATAGTAGTCAATTTGTCACAAAGTGAAAAAATAAAATTTTAAAGCTTTAGAATGGAAGTTAAAAAAAAATAAAAATCTGAGCATGTTCTGTTCTTCTCCTTCTTGTCCTCCATCTTCTACTAAGATGGTGACACTTTTAAATTAGTTGAAAGTAAAGACAAACTGTCTAACATAAGTAATAAGTATTGGAAAATTATTATAAATAAAGTACACATAATTCATAGTATAAAAAGTTAACAGCACCCCTAGGGCAGTGGCTGTGCCACAACCCAACCTGCTAAACAAATCTCAACAAGTCAAAGAAAGAATGTAATAAATAAGAAAAAATAAACAACCCTGAAAAGCAAAACCAACAAATCTCCACTTCTTCTTCAGTCGCAAAGCTGAAAAAAAACTTTCTAATACCTCGGGGGTCATCTCAACCACAAAACCCCAAAAGTGAATGACAGCATTAACTTCCTGAGTGGTCTGGGAAGTGTTCAGAAGGACCAGGCTGGCACCTTGTCACTCTGCTTTGCTGCAGCCAGGGCTTTGCTGCTCCTGTCAACTGGAGCACCATCCAGCCCAGAGTGCAGCAGGATTTTCCCATTCCTGCTTTCCAGCAGATCCTTCCTGCTGACTCTCACTGCAGCTCAGCTCTGAACAGAGTCCAGCCCTCCCTCAGCCAGAGGAGACTCTCTGCCATGGAGTGACAGATGGGAGGTCTTTACACAAGTAATAAAGAGAGTCATTACCGGGAGAAGAGAGGGAGGAAAATTCCGAAGTCAAACTCTCAAGTTGTTGCATCATGTATTTATGGGCTCTTGGTCAGACTGTGGAGCACTTTAAAAATGTTTAAATGGAGCACCTGAAAAGATGTTCTATCAGAGAACCATATGGGCTTTAGCCACAAAAGTCATTACCACATCCTAGATTATCTTTTTATTCTTTTGGGTTTTTGTTTTGTTTTGTTTTTGTTTTGTCTGTTTGTTTGTTTGGTGGTTTTTGTTTGTTTGTTTTTTGGGGGGGTTTTTGGGTTTTTGTTTTTTGGGGGTTTTTTTTTTTTATCCAGGATATTACAGCTTTCTTTTATTTGTT
>JAYDZK010000169.1:111079342-111092478 GCA_034509185.1 Euphonia xanthogaster | reverse complement strand
GTTTTTGGGGGGTTTTTTTTTGTGATCCAGGATAGTCCAGCTTTCTTTTATTTGTTGGATTTTCCTTTGGAGCACATGTAAGATTTAATTTGTTTTGAGTACTTTGCTGTGTGTGAGGAACTCTGTCAGCAGCATAGAAGAAGTGCCTTTTCTAATGCTTTTCTCTCTGGATAGAGAATAGCAGCATCCTCATCTAAGTCGGGCTTGGCCTTTTTGGTGCTTTTGTTGCATTGTACCTTTTGCTCACAGTGCCTTCACAAGAACTGATCTTCCCAGCTGATGATCTTTTTGTGCCTGTGAAGTTGTTGTTCCCAAAGTGGGTGACCTTGGCTGCTGCACTGTTAAATTTCTGTTTAGTTCTTGCCCTTAGGATTCTCTATTACTTTTTATGGTGCTTCAATTCAGTGTATTGATGTGGCTTCTGACTTTGGTCTCAGCAGATTCATCACCATGTGCAGACTTTCTGTCAGGATCATTAATTGTTTGTATTTTTAAGATGCTCCAAAGATGATACTTGAGGAGTGTCCCTGATTGTTGTCTTCAAAGCCATTAGTTTATTTTTTCAGCCTCTTCTTAGTTAGATGTTTCCTTTCTACCCTGTCTCATAATTATACTAATCTTTTTCTTTTCCAAAATCATGAATAATTTCCCATTTGTCACTTTATCAAATACTTAAGTCCAGAAATGCTAAGAATAATTAGTTTTTGTAGTCAACAATTCCTCCGTTGTTTTTGGAGCTTTACTACCAGCACTGTTTAAAGGATTGTCCCCAGGAAACTCTGCTGATCTGAGCAAGGGTGACAATGACATTTAAGAGGAAGCACATGGCAAAAACCATGGCTTGGGGCAAGGAGCACAAATCTTTCAGTAAAGAGCTGTGGATTGATTTAATCTGGTTTCTTGGCTCTGTATCTTTTAACTTTGCTGTTCTTCTACCTGTAAATTCTTGTAATAATATTAAAGAGTAAGATGGAAAAAGACAATTTCAGAATACTTTTAAAGGAGTTGATCTGGATACAAAAAGTGCTCTTGAAATACAAAACATGATGGATGTTGGTAAATGAAATAATCTTTTGAGTCTTTGGTGCTTATTATTTCCAAGATAACTATTCACAATCCTGTAGGCAAAAAAAGAAAATTGTAAAAAAGTTGGATAATAAATGCAGCTATTTCCTCTCCCTCTGGATCGTGAATGGTCACTGAACAATCTTTAGCAAATGAAAAAAAAAATGTTGCTGCTGTCAGGTTTGAGAAATATTCCTTAAAGATCCCAGAGCTTCCTGATGGCTTAAAACTTCCCTTAAATCTCCTTCTTTGCTGTGTTGTCTACAAAGAACCTCCTGAAGTTGGTCTTGGCACTGTAGTGGTTCAATCCACTGGCATTACTGGGTTCATTCATTATTTCTCATTTTCCTTTGCTTCTGTCCATCTCTTGTGTTGTATTTAGGTTGCAAGGTACAGAATAGATTGATATTTAAAAATTAAATACATTTTCTGCTTCCTGGCTGTACAGCACTTAAGGGGATAACAATTTTGGCCCAGATCTTGGAGATGCTGGGTGTTAGGAAAAATCTATGTATTGAGCCCAAAGTCAGATTTCATCTTGATTTTAGGTGCTGGATATCCAGGTGTAGGATAACTTTAGGTGCTGCAGGAATTGGCCTTGTCTCTGGAGTCCTGTAGGATCCTTTCATTTAGCTGAATTAATTTTTATTTTCTGAAAATGCAGCAGCAGCTGGGGGCTCTGCTGAGCTGAAACAAGTCTGGTCCAAAACTGGAAACTGAAAATAAAAAACTTATGTATTTTTGAGGGGAAATGCTGGTGGGGATGTTGGGAGCTGTCAGTTTATCCTAAGATTAACCCCAAATTTCACGATTGGTGTTTTTCCTCTCGTGGAGGCTCGGGACAAAGGGAGGCTCCAAGATTCCCATCCAGAAGAACTAAAACTTTACTGAGGCTGAAGTGAGGACAACCTGAGGGACCTTGGTGCTCACACTGACATTATTTACACACATCCAGGGCTGAGCATCCCATTAAAGCACAGTTTTGAGGCAGGGATAGGCTGTTCTTGGAATACCCAACCAGATGAGCTGAAAACCAAGCTCTGCCTCTGCTGAGTGGAATATTTTGTTCCAGAGAGCAAATAAAGATGTTCTGAGTAATGTAAAAACCAAGTTTTGCTATTTATTTATGTTGCCATATAAAGCCTTGGAATCCTCTGTTGTCCTGTGAGTGGTGCGTGTAAAACCCTCAGTGTTGATCAGAGTTTGTCTGGTTGGGATTTTGGGTCACCAGCAGCAGAACAGCCCTTCCCAGTGGGTGGGCCAGGGCTGATTCCTGCAGGGCCACATCCCTCCTTGGAGATGTTTCACCCATGGGCTTGACCCTGCCTTGGCTTTGCTTGTGAGGACCAGATAATCCAAAATACAACTGAAATAACTCTTGCCCTGTAGCACGTTAAAAAATGAAGATGAGATGTTTGTTTCACAGTTGTTTGCAGAACGGTTTTGTTTATCACTCACAAAGTCCAGTGGATTTAATGCACATAAATAGCCCTGCAGCATGGAGGTCTCCATTTAAATATTCCAAGTAAATAAAAGAGAACAAGAGATCCTATTATTCATGCTTAGATGCCTTGTTAGGAAGAGCTTTGAAGATGCTGTTTGCTTACACAAACCAGCAGGACAGTTCTCACTTTATCTTGTCCCGATGTGTTGGTTACTTGCTGGCTTCAAAAAATGCCCACTTTTATTTTATGAACAATTCAGTGAGCTCTGTTGGCTTTGAGAGTCTGGTGGTGCCAGTAAGTTTAAGGACAAGTTTAAGGATATTCAAAATCTCAGCTGTCAGTGTCTTCAAGGTGCCTTAAGCAAAAAGTACCTGTGTGCTTCCAATTGCTGCAAGCTCCAAATTTTGCCATTCAGGAGAGGCCTGTTGTGTAATTTCAGAAATGCTCTTATCACCAAATCCAATTAGAAGGAAGAGTAAATCGCCACCTTGGATTTCTTAACTATTCTTTTTTTTAATTGTTAATTATCTCGACAGTAGGGTGCTAGAGATTAGGAGGCACAGATAATCTTTTGCAAGTACGAGGCTTTCAGAGCTATTATCAATTAATTCTGTTTCTAAACAAATTTTAGGATAATATTAATAGCTTGATAGGATTGTGGTCCTCGAGACCACTGTCAAAATTCTGAGAAAGTGATGTTGAAAGAATGAAAACCTGGTTGTTCTATCAGCTTTGAAGGTCATCCAGCTTTACCCACTCCCGTGCAAGGTGTATTTTTGGCATTTTAATCTGTGTGGCAGAGGAGATTCCTGCTAAGAAACATCAGTGAAATGCCTCTCTTGGAGTTTAGACAGCGACTTGTAAAGCCAGAATTGAGAGTCAGCTCTGTTGTGTGAGAGTTTTTAATGTGTGCTGTCATGGCTCTGGAATTTATGTATGCAGACACGTCCTGAGGTGTGAAATAATTTCAGTTTCTCTCTGTCTGGTGCTCTAAGTGATCTAGTGCTGGTGAGATCTCTCCTCTAGATTTGCACTTGCAATGAAAAGAAATCCAAGAATGAAACATTTCTTAGATTGAGAGGCTTAAAAGCTGTGCTGTCCCTGGACAGAGTGTGTGTGGCCATAGCCTGGGCTTGAAAGCTCAAGTGGGGAATGAGAGAGATTTTTAAAAAATGAGGATTTTTACAGTTTGTTTCCAAAGGTGATATAAAGTTATGGTAGATTCTGCATTGGATAAGCCCCCAATTTTTTAATGTTGTGATTGGATATATGTGCAGGTTGGACAGAAGATCTGGGCTTAATATTGGGCTTCCAGAATTAAGCCCAGAATTGCTGGGAGACCTCTTGTCAGTGCTGTAGGAGAGGTCAAGCTACAGGCCTGCAGTGGTTTCTCCATTCCTTTAAATCCATGGACCTGTGGAATCCATTGGCTAAATGATGGTGCTGTGGAAAAAACAGCAGAGAGCTGCAGCCATCGTGTTTGTCAGTGGTTTTTCTGGGCCAGGGATTTTTTTCTTAGATTTGTTTTGCTGCTTAGGTCTGGTTGAGCTGATGCCTCAGCTGAAGTTCATCCAGAGAGCTGCACTTCCCATCCTTGCCTGGTTATGTTTTGCAGTCCTGGGGGAAGTTCTCAGCTCCATCAGAGTTTATCTGTGGAGGGGATATCTTTGAGCTTTAATTTTGCTGTCAGAAATAAAAATGACTTTATATCGTGGGTTTAGTTGACACCCATGTCGTTACTAAGGAATCAGTAGAAATATCAGGAGATAAAACTGGTGGTGTCATCTGCTGACCTCACTGAGAGTGGCATTAGTGATATTCTTGGCCAGTATTTACTGGGAAATAAACCAGTCATTACACTTTCTGATGAGATTATGCTCTGCGTGTCACTCCTCTGACAGTCTGTCTCATGCCACGCTGAGATAAGATCTCAGGCACAGATGACAGACTAACTTCAGAAATATTTCCATTGATTTGACAGCCTGAATAATAGTTCTGCTGCAAGCCACAAAGGCTGGAACAGTGACCTCTGGCTGCTGGGTGATGCTGGGGTGATAAGTGTACTAATGAGAGATAAATAGGTAACTGCATTTGAGTGTTTTCTGTTCCTTGTCAGTGGAAAGCAGAGGAACTCTTGTGGGGGGAACCAGATAGGGAGCTGAAAATACAGGCACCTTATCAGAGCCCAAGGAGCAGCTTTCACCTCGTGTATTTTGAGACACCAGAGAATTTGGCAGGGAGCTCCATCCCTGGGGACAGCACAAGCTTCTGTTCATCCACAGGGGTGGGAGCTGGACAGTTCTGCTTTTCCATCCCTCTCTGGGCTGGTGGCCCAGCCTGTGCTTCTGGCTTTGCTTTCAGCATCTTTGGGAGCTGCTGTGGAAGGAGCTGGGCCCAGCTGCCTTTTCAGCCATGTCCTCCCGCCTCCCTTGGCTGCACAACCGCTGCTCTTGGCACGTGTGGGGAGCTGGACCAGGGAGGCAGCTGGGCACAAAGCATTCCTGCAGAAAGGGAATGAAGGAGAGGATGGGATCATTCCCTTTGCTCTGTGATTAGATTGTGTTAAGCTGGACTGCAGCCTGAATTGGAGGAAGATAATCTCCCATTCCTGGAAGTGTCCAAGGCCAGGTTGGACAGGGCTTGGAGCAACCTGGGATAGTGGGAGGTGTCCCTGCCCATGGCAGGGGGTGGGAATTATAGAGGGTCTTGAAGGTCCTTCCAGCCCAAACCCTTCTGTGGCTCTTTGGTCTCCAGCAGAGGAGTTGGAGCCCCAACAAGAGTGCCAGGATGTTTCACTTGCAGGTGAAGCTCCCACAGGGGTGGGAGTGGGAACCCAGGGATGCAAACACAGAGTGAGGGAGTGAGCTTGCAGCATGTCTGCTGTTCTTCAGTAAATATCCATCTGTGTATTCTTGCCTCCCATTAATTGCAAGGTCAGTTATCCTTCCTCAGGTGAGGGTGATCTGTGTCCCCATACCTGAGTGACCTCACCTGAGAGTGACTCAGCTGCTGCAGCACTGTCAGTTGTTACCTGCAGCACATTTGAGCCTCTCCACTCTGAACCCCTGCCACAGTTGGAAGTTTTAACCATTAGATCCTGCTGTAAACTACGCATTTCCTCAACTTGGGGTCTTTTGATCAGTTTTGGGGGGCTTTATCTCTTTCCTTATCTGGAAAAGCACCGACTCCCCCCATCCTTCTGTGGTTGTCATTTCAGACACTTTCCTGGCAGCTGCAAAGCTGATAGGAAGCAACAAAACTTCACTGTGGATTATCAGGAACACTACTGAGGCATTGCTTAATGCATCTGATATCTCAGCCTCGAGAACAGAAGGGAAAAAAAAAAGATTGGCAGCTATTGCAGGAATTCAGAGAGGGGCACCTTGGTAAAGAGTGGGGGGGAGACTTCTCCTTCCATTAGGGAGCCCTGGGCTGAGATGGATTCCCTCTCCATCATTGTCCTGAGCACATTATCCCTGAAAGAAAGAGGGTTTCTCTGAATCTGCAATTTTTCTAGGCTTCAGTGTTATTGAAATGAAACGGCTTCAAGGATATCTACATTCTTTACCATCATATGGATTCTCATCTCATGTAAATTATTTGGCCACTTTTCATTTTAATCCTCCACTGTCATTTTCTACAAAAGAGATCATTTGGTTTCTTCATGGAAGGTATTCAGCTGACAGCTGCCCTTTGTCTAGAATGCAGTGTGCCTTTGCAGGAGTTACTTGTGCCTGCTCCTTTTCTTTTTTTCCTTCCTTTTAAGTTCATATGGCTTCATATTTTTCATCTGTAGCTTTCAGAAACTTTTCAGACTGTGAACAGGTTTGTGGCTGTGAAGGGAATTTCAGACATCCTGCATTCTTTCCTGTGTTGATAAAAAACAGAACTAGAGGCAGAATAATTAATTTACTTCAAGAAGAACTGTAGTCCAAAAAATCCACAGTGTTTTCACAACTTCTACATGAGCAAACAAAACAGTCACTGATGAAGTCTTGAATTTTTTTCCATGGCTTTCTTATCTTGGAAGCTTAATTATTATCATTACTTCTCAGGAATCATAGAATCATATAACCATAGAGTCATTGGGGGTGAAAAAGATTTTTAGGATCATCAAGTCCAGCCATCAACCAGCATTGTGTTCACCACTAAGCCAGGTCCTCAAGTGCCACATGGTCAGACATTTAAAATGTTGTGCTTTGTCACAAGACCTTGATGGGATGGGGATGAAATGTGATGTGTTGGTAGGCAGAGTTGGTGCACAGGGGATTTGGAGGCTGAGGAGGAAAATCAGCAATTAGGGTTGGATATTTAGGGTTACCTGGAGCTTGAGACCTTTTCCTTTCAGGTTAGGAGCTCTGATAAAGCAACTTGCACTCCTTCAGACACTAAAAGCACAGAATGGACAGAAACAGTATGGCCTCAAGAATGGCCTTAAGCTGAAGGGGGGTAGATTTAGGTTGGAATTTGGGGAGGAATTCTTCCCTGGGAGGGTGTGAGACCCTGGCACAGGTTGCCCAGAGAAGCTGTGGCTGCCCAAGGATCCTTGGATGTGTCCAAGATTTGGTTGGAGCAACCTGCGATAGGCAGGATGTTGGAACTGAATTATCTTTAAGGTCTCTTCCACCCCACACCATCCTGGGATTGAGTTCTGAGGAGAAGATTCAGTTTTGGGGAGCATAAGTTGAGGGGTGGCCAAGTTTATGAAAGTGTAGGGGAAGGAGAAGTCCCATCATTAATGAGAATAAGGAATAGTCCAGCAGGGGAAGGAGAGGCAGGTTCTAAAATTACTGTCAGCTGCAGAAACAGTTTTAACTGCTCCACTAGTTCCCCTTCCAGCTGGTGCCCACTTGGCTTTGGGATCCCCACAAAAAGGACCAGGACAGCTGTGTGACAACTCACTGAGATTTTTGCTGCTTTTTCATAAACTGAGATTTAGGATGAGAAGAATTTCACTTTTTTTTTTGTGAGAGTTTCTTGTAAATATTTGTTGTAGAAATGTTTAAACATTTTACATGAAAAGATCAGAAATTCCTGTTTGAATGTAAAGAAAACGTTTCAGAATGATGAGAAATGTCAGGCAAATTAATTGTTTATAACTTAGTTGTAAAATGTTTAGAGATAAGAATTACTGCTTAAGCAGTTCCTGAATCACAAAAATGATTGGAATACACAAAACTCCCTAATTTTCTATAGGAGGTGTCTCATTCCTTGTCCAGTTCTGGAAGTTTGCTCCATCACAAGGAGATTTCCTGTTATCCCAGAGAAATGCAAGCATGGGCTGAAGTTTTGTTGTTGGTAGAAAATATTTTTGCTATTTGTTGGAGGCAGCAAAAGCCTGTCTGTGGCTTGGGAGTGGGACAGTGTTGAGTTAGGTGACAAGAAAAGGGTCACTGGTGGCTCTGGTGTTGTCTTTGCTGCTTTAATTAGTGTCTCAGTTTATTGAATTAACAAGAATGGGCAGTTCAAGTTCACCCTGATTGATAATTTTATGTATTTTGTAATTTCTTCCATGAATGCTGTGTTTTGTACATGTGGTGCTGTTTAGGACTCCAGGGCAGGCAATATGTTCATGTGAATAACAGAGCAGCAGTTTTCAGCCGTGATCTCTTGATGTTCCTTTATCTCAGGGTGCTTAGAAGAGGAAATGATTCTTGGCTCTGGGCAGAGGGCAGTGCTCTGTAGGTGGGAGAGCTGGAATATTGGCATGGGGCTGCTGAACTGGGATCCTGAGCTTCTGCTTCCATCACTAACTACTGGAAAAAGCTTTTTCTGCTCTGTTTTCCAAGCTCTCCATTCCCCAAAAATACACCTTTGTCCAGAGCCCTGCAACCCCTTTGTACAGAAATTTGCAGGTTGAGATGGACACGCACATCACTTGAAAGGCTGGAATCAAACAAAGGGGATAGACATGGAAGAGGGGAGAATACACTTTAAAAATTAACCATGTCCAGAGGCCGTGATGTTCATTCTAAATTCTCCTAAAGCTGAACAAAGACACTAATCCTGTGTCAGGGAACTCCTCCTTTGATTCCTCAGTCACCTTAATTCCAGCAATGAGTTCACTCTAACAGTGGAAGTGTTGGCTGACAAACTCCCAACTTTTCCAACACTTGAAGTGAAGTTGAAGGCAGAGCTGCCCTTCATTTGGAGCAGATTGAGCTATTCCTGTGGTTCCATTTGAATGGTGCAACTCTCTGAGCTGATGTGTGATTTCTCTTACTCACTGAGCAGCAGCTTTGAAATAGGACCCCATTTTGGGCACAGCTGTGACTATAAATGACTCTGTGAACAGAGGGATGAAGTAGTGGCACCTAAAATTCAACCTGAGTGTCCAAAATTTGGACAGAAAGAGTTCCTGTATGGAACAGAATCTGTATTTCAATAAAAAGTAACTGGGGCCAATCCACTGGATGAATAATGGAAAATAATAATTGCCTCAATATGCCTGAATCTCCTATTACCAAATGATCTACAGTTAAGGAAATAAATATCTTATTTTCAAATCCAGAGCAGCTGTCCAACAGCCGGGCCTGCTGCTGATCAAAGTTGATAAAAGAAATCCTAGGATTATATATTATGGATAATCTACAGAAAAAACAGTGGTAGTCCCTGCTTGTGGTGTGATTAGCAGAGTCCATTGAAGAAAACAGGACGTTTTGTTGGTTTTAATGCAGATCTGATAAGCTCTGTGGAATGTAAATCAGTTCATTAAAATTTGCAGAACGGTTCAATGAGGTAAAAGAGGAAACAGTTTTAACTTTTATAGGGTGTTTACTGCATATAAAGTATAATAAAATCACAATTATTCCAGAAAAAATAGCATTAGAAATGTGCTGTACTCAATGTGTCATTCTGAGGAAGATTGAAAAATTTTGAATTGTGGTTTTAAAAGACCAGTCTGACTGTAGAAATTGTCCTGTGTCATTTCATAGCATCCCCACACCACATCTGTCTCTGCAGTATCTGTGGGGTTTTGCATAATACAGATATTAAAAGTATGTATGGATGTGTATATATTAACAAATATATATGAACAGGGATGAAAATAAATGTTAAACAGCTCCTTCTGCCTAAGCTGGGGTGTGTCAGGAATAAATAATAAATAAATGATAGTAAAGTCAAAGGCCTGTGGTGTCTTGGAGATGATGCTTCACTTGACAATCTTAACTCTGATATCCATGCAATTGCCTGCATTTTTGGGTGTCCTAGTACAATATTCCAGATGCTGGGATAATATTCATTTATCTGAGGGATTTGGGAAGTTTCCTTCATTCCATGTGGAAATAAGTGCAGGCTGATGTTACTTTACCATAAAATTCCCTGTGGTACCTTTGCAGGAGCGATGCATAAATCAGCAGCTGACACCTTTTAGTGGAGCTGCTTTGGAACCTTCATTTGATTCTGATTTCTTAAGAAAAAAAAATGTTTGTTTTTTTTTTCCCCTTTTGCAGTTACTTCAATGAGAATCAATATCCCGACGAGGCAAAGAGAGAAGAAATTGCCAACGCCTGTAATGCAGTTATCCAAAAACCAGGTGAGGAGCTGCTGGGGGGTCCTTCCCAAAAACAGAGAGGTTTCAGCACCTTGAGTTCTCAGACTGGTGTTTGCAGAATCACAGAATCAAGTGGGTTGGAAAAGACCTCCAAGGTCATCAACCTTTGATTGATAAATCAGGTTTTTGGAGGAGGAAGGAGTTCAGCTCTCCTCTTTTTCAGTATTTTACTGCTTCCAGACAGGGATCTCAGATTAGAACCTGGGTGTTAATGGAGGACCTTATCTTTAGGTCAACAAGTTGCATTTTCCCTGTTTCTGGAGAAGTTATACTTAGGAGAGGAGCATGAATATTCAGTGTAGTGTTAGTGGATGCACCTGCCTTTGCTTAGTTTTGCTAACCAAACATTTACATAGATTTCAGAACTTGTGTTTTGGATATTTTTAGATTTCTTACAACCAGAATAAAAATTAATGAGAAGGCAACTAAAGCGTGAGTCACGCACATGGAATCACAAAATTATTTAGGATGGAAAAGCCTCTGGGATCATTGAGTCCAACCATCCCCAGCACTGCCAGGGCCACCACTGATCCATGTCCTCAAGTGCCACATCCACAGGAATTTTAAATCCCTCCATGGATGGGGGCTCCACCATCTCCCTGGGCAGCTGTGCCAGGGCTGGACAGACCTTTCCAGGCAGGAATTGTTCCCAATACCCAACCTGAGCATCCTTGGTGCAGCTCGAGGCCATTTCCTCTTGTCCTGTCCCTGTTCCCTGGGAGGAAAGATGGATCCCCACTTTTTTATCCTTTCAGGGACTTGTGGAGAGCTGGGACTGTCACAGGATAGCTGAGGGTCAGACAGTTTAGAATGGAAGTGACCTCTGGAGTTCATCTGGTGAGGCAGGACCAGCTTAGATTAGATTGTTCAGTTTCCAGTATCTCCAGAACCAGAGGTTTTCCCATCTCCAGGCCCCTGTTCCACAATGTTGAGCACTCTCATGGCAAAGTACTTTTTCCCTAATACCTGCTGAAATTTTCCCTGAAAAATCCATCAGGTAGAGGAGCAGAGAGCTGAGGATTTGATTCCTGGCTGTGCTGCTGGTTTGTGGAGCAACTTGCAACAAAGTGCTGCAAGACCATGTCAGGGAGCAGTAAAATACTGCCAGTGCTGCTGATGCAAAGCATTAGGCTGCAGCCAAGCTATCCATTTCCAGAGTTTTCTTTCTTTCACTTGCCTCATCTCTCCTAACTTATTTAAGTGTGCAGATTGCTGCAATTACATGGGTGTTTTGTATGCTGAATAAATAAACTTTGAGAAGGAGTCAGAAGCAGAGGGGGCTCAACCCTGTATAGGCTGCAGAGCTCTGAGGATGCAGATATGGGAATATTTTATACAGGGTCAAGAGCAACTGAAAAGTTTTCCAGGATGTCTTTGAAATACTGAATCCCTCCAGTTTTACCTTATGCTGATGACCAGATAAAGGCATAGTTTTCTATAGGACATTTTTGTTGGTTTAAATGTAAAAATCCAATTTCCAGCATCCACCCCCATTCTCCGCAAAAGATCCTGAGTGTCCTGGCACTGTTGGGAGGGTGTGATGGGGGCTGAAAAAGGGAAGCAGATTGCAAGGGTGACACAAAACCACTTCATTCATTTTATTGCTGTATGAAACAGTGAACTGTACCCTCATGACACACAGTAAGAGAAGGAGCCCCAGGGATGGGGTCTGTGGCAGGAATTTCAGTTTTTGGAATCTCAGTTTTGTGCTCGAACTGGAAAAGCAGCCCTTCATTCTCCTCTGGCTCTGGGTTGAGTTGGTTAAAGCTGCAGAGAAATTCCTGTAATTCTTAAAAATCAGAAGAAAAGAAGATAATTGGCAGTTTGTGCCACAGTGCCTAGACACTGGAATGTGATCCACATAAAGTTCACTTTTTTCTCAGTTATAGTAACTTGCCAGTGCTGTTTGTGTTTCAGAGGTTTATCCCATAGAATCCCAGAATTGTTTGGGTGAGCAGGGGCCTCGAAGCTCATCTAAAATTCCAATCCCAGGACAAGGCCAGGGGCACCTCCACTATCCCAGGTTGCTCCAAGTCTTGTCCAACCTGTTCTTGGGCACTTCCCAGGGATGTGGCAGCCACAGCTTCTCTGGAAGCCAGTGAGTAACACCACTGAACTGTTCTTTTTCCCTCCTGTTGCTTTCCTAGGAAAAAAGTTGTCGGATTTGGAGCGAGTTACCTCCCTCAAAGTGTACAACTGGTTTGCCAACAGGAGGAAGGAGATCAAGAGAAGAGCCAATATTGGTAATGTATCACAGAGCCTGCCTGCAAGGCTTGGGGTTTGCTCAGGAGAGGTGGCAATTACGTAAGAATAAATTAGTGAAAACACCAGAGGTGCTGACAGCCTCGGGAGAAATGTGGAGGAATTATGAAAATGGCTCCATTGCTGTTCCAGATTTTTTTGTGAAATACGTGGAATTTGTAGAATTCTGTCATCAGTGCAGGAAGAAGTGATGCAGTTACAAAGTTTTACTGGAAGATCAGCTTTAGAAAGCAAAGTGAGAATTTTATAGGTGGAAGGAGAGTTGCATTTCCCTCCTTTGAGTGTCCAAACTCAAATCTGAAATGAAACCTCAAAATTGTAAATAAAGGAGATAGAGATGTTGGCAGGTTCACAAACTTACTGTGGTTTTTATCCTGGTTATACCTCTGCCCCTGACAACTTTCCAAGGTTTTGCCCAGGGACAAGTGGCTGGAAAAAAGTCACATTTTTTGTTGATGATCAGGAAAAAACAAAAGTCACTTCAGAGTTAACCCTCTGGGTTCTTAGCTGATAGTAAGGAAATCAAAAGTGTCTCTGAACTTGTAGGAAGGAGACCCTCTGATGTGGATAAGATATTCTAAGGAGAATAAATCACCTCAGTGATTTATTATTTTGTGGATTCAACAAACTCCTGCCATTCATAAAAAGTTTGATGCCCTTACTTAGATGTTACGTAGAATTACTTTTGCAACACATGGGTGGACAGACGTCCATATCTGCTTATTTCCAGTATTTTTAATTATTTCAAGTGTTCTGCTATTCTGCCTTATTTCTGAATAATAAAAAAGCTCTTATTGCATCATTTAACA
>JAYDZK010000169.1:111059381-111079242 GCA_034509185.1 Euphonia xanthogaster | reverse complement strand
TTATTGCATCATTTAACAAGTTACTGAAGTTTAACAAAATTTATTTTTCTTCAAGTAAAAATGGCTTCTCAAAGGGATGGGGGAATAAAGCAAACTTAGTGTTTGGAGAGGAGGTTTGAAAAGAGATCAAAAAGAATCAAGGGAAGCTTTAGATATATGGATCCCACTGGAAGATGGATTTTTGTGTTTTCAAATCCCTGAAGTGCTTTCTGAAATTTCTCCCATCTATTTTCAGACACTCCCCACCCCCTTGACTCCTGCCAGTCCAAACTATGGGGGAGGATTTACAGGGAATGCCTTTGTCACCCCAGTACCTTAGAAATGACACTGATTTCTGTTAGGACTGTTGGAGGACAGGGATTTCTACTCTCAGACAGGTCTGGTAGTTGGCAGGGAAGGATTTCAGGCAGACCAGTGTTTGTACCTTTGCTACCTTCCCAAATGTTGGAGAGTGAAGAGGAAAGTGCTGAGAACTAACCCCTGTTCCTCCAGTTATTCTAACTTCCTAAAAAAGGGGAAAAAAGCCCCCGAGTTACTTCAGCTTCTCCAATGCATCAGATAAATGAGGGATCCATTTGCTTTTTTCGAAGAAGCAGCAATCCTGGAGAGCCATGGAATAGATGTACAGAGTCCAGGAGGTCACTCCAACAGCGACGACGTGGATGGCAACGACTACTCAGAGCAGGTGAGCACTGGAGCCTCGTGGCCCAAACAGGGAGAACTCCAACACCTAAAAAGGCCCCTTTGCCTCTTGACAATCCTGTTTGGTTTGGCTTTTGTGTCATTGTGATGGGGAGAGGGGGAGAATCCAGTACTGACCCACGTGGATTTGTTGCCTCACAACAGGACACTTGGCAAGTACGCAACGGGGAGGAGGAGGGACGATGTTCCGAGGGAGGCAGAGAAGCAGAGAAGGTAGAAGAAGACAGGAGGATCTGCTCCAAACAAGCAAGTTACACCCCTCACACCACACACGATGTCTGAGACACGGCAGGAGAGCCTCACCTCAGCCAGAGCCCTGCCATACCCACGCTCTCCTTCCCTGGCACTCTGAGTTCCCCTCCCTCAGGAAGGGGTGGACAGGTCTTTCACAGACCTGTGTGGCAGGCACCAACACTTGTCCTGAAAAACTGGACATCTCTTGCACCTCTGATTTCTTTCAGCAAGAAAGGGCCTGTTCTAGCCAGGGCCACCCCTGCTGTGAGCTGCTGACCTGGCCCCAGTCATGAGCAGGAGGGAGCCCTGCCCAGGACCCTTCAGAATTCCTTGTCCCAGCCTTTCCCAGCAGGATTCTGAGCACTGAGCACCCTCTGTTCTGTGGGAGAACCTTTCAGGAGCTTCTCAGGATCATCCCTCAGACACTGTGGCAGACAAAGGGTGAAGGGTGGGGGGAAAGGGTTTGATTGACTAAGCTCTGACCTTTAATTGGCCCATTCCATATTGTTCTGCAAGAGTGTGCCACTCTTTGGATTCTTTACATATTATCTGTCTTTTTTGTTTGTTTGCTTGATTTTGCTTTTGCATTTTAGTTCTTGCCCGTTCTCTCTTTTTCTTGGTTATTTTTAACCCTTGACAGCAACTTCTTTTTTAAATTCTCTAGCAAAAGAATACACCTTCCCCCACTCTGAGCCCTCACCTACCCTAAAGTTGGTGACCCTTCTTGACAGGTATTGCATCCTCTTCCCAATTTTCCCAGTGCTGGCCAAGCCCCCAGGGCTGTGTGTGCTTGGCACCAGTGACTAAACCAGTTCACTCCTGCTTTTGAGAGGAGATATTTCTGTGCTACCCCACAGCTGGGCTGGATCACTTTTCCCTGCCTCTTCTGGGAGAAGCTGGGAGTTCTCCCTCTGCAAATGCTGCTGGTGGAGTGGAACAGCAGCTGAGTGTCCTGGAATGAGTCCCTGGCACACTTGGCTCTGGCCCAGTGCAGCAGATCCTGGCAGAGGCATCCCCAGCTGCTCTGCTCCTGATGGGGATTGAGACCCTTTTTGTAGGTCAGCACCAGCAGATTTGGTGGGACCAACTTTTCTGGCTCTCAGTGATGAGAAGCTGCTCTGTGACTGCCATAAAATATTTAGAAACCACTGCCAAGCCCAGAAAATTCCCTGTCAGACAGACAGGACTGGGAAACTGAGGTGGAGCATGATGTAGACTCCTGAACTATGTTTTTCTTCTGTGCATTAACCAGGATACTTTGAAAAGAGAAATAAATGGGTTATTAAAATGTAAAGATCTTTGTTTAGAGGCCTTAGAAATTACATTTCTCAGTAATCTGGGCTCCTCTATGAGGTGTAATTAGTCAGCAGCAGCAAAGCAGATTAAATGGCAAGTTCTCCTGTTGACCATTTAACATCCCTTAGCTGTTAAACCCAGAAATTCTTTTTTCCACAGATGCACTTAAACTCTAATAAACTTTAAAACACAAAGTTCATCCAAATACTAACAAAGTGCCTAAACCCCAGATTTTAAGGCTCTGTATTTGTACCATGACAAAGATTTCTGAGAGGCCCTGAAGCTGACCAGACCCTTGTTATAAATGAGTGAATCCTTCTGAATAACCTCAGGATTTTACCAAATCCTGGCTTTTTTTTTGTCCTCCTCAACATTTGCACCCATCATCTTAATTTAAAAATGCTCCATGCATGTTTTAAATTTTAAATCACACAAGTTTGTCACTTGAAGGCTGTTGGGATACTGATAAATGTTTATCATTTCCTTTCAGTAAATGGTAGTAATTTAAAAGCCCAAGATCACAGGGGGATAACTATTAGTGCCCTGTTTTAAAGAGGGGAAAGCACCATGATTTTTTCCCAAAATTCTGTATTTGATTTATGGTGGTTTCAGTCCCCTTCAGTCACTGGTTTTCTTAGCATTGGAAGAGTTTTCCAGCATCTTTTCCCCTGTATCTCTGTGAATTCAGTGTTTTCACAGGATGCTGACTTGGACCAAGGCTTAGGCTCGGTTTGTGTCATGGTTCTGGTCAATAATAGCAGTTAAAGATAAAATAGTTCTCTAATGTATATAGAATTATTTCATTCTAGTAGCTTCCAGCTTCTGGAAGTCAGTAGTTTTAAGAGGCTTCCTGAGTTTCCATAATTTCTTGCTGACTAATTTCCCCTGGATTTGTCCAACATACACCTTTTAAAGCCAATTTTACTTTTGTGTGATGTAAAAATCAGTGAATCCTGAACTGAGCTGTGCTAAGTGAGCAGTGCTTCCCACTGCTGCCTCGGATCACATTATCATTCCAGTGAGTGTCTTTGATTATTAGATCATAAAAAACCATGGACAATTGTCCTCTTATTGTCCAATTATTTATATTAAACATTTATCATATCAACCATCAGAGCCATTTTTTCCCCATACTGGAGGACTTGACTCTGTTTAGCTTCTTCTCATGATGAAACTATTTCCCTTGGGATGTTTCTTTTCTCTGCCTTTTCGATTTCTTTTGTGGCATCAAATAGAATCAGAGAACCCACAGAATGGTTTGGGTTGGAAGGGACCTTAAAGTTCATCTCATTCCACCCCTTGCCATGGCCAGGCATGACCTAAATAGAGCAACCAGAACTGTATATTCCAACTCTAAGCATGGACCTGTGCCATGCCCAGTGATTCCTGTCTTAATTTGCTTTCCTGACTTAACTTCATGTATCACTTGTGTTTTTATAATTCAATATTTTCCTCCAGAGCTGGGTCCCCCACTCCCTGCCTCGTTTACCTTTGTCTGCACAGTGAGGGAAACCAGTCCTAAAGCAGTTGTAAACCAGTCCTAAAGCAGTTGTAAACCAGTCCTAAACCCACGTTGTGACCCCGCGTTTGACCCCGCTCCGTGCCCCCACAATCACTCAGCACATTTTTTTTCTCCGCTGCGGTTTTTTGGACTTGTGGAATAACCCTGCTTCTCTCTGCTCCTTCCCACATGGTTCCCAGGATGACAGCACTAGCCATAGTGACCACCAAGACCCCATTTCCTTAGCCGTGGAGATGGCAGCAGTCAACCACACCATCCTGGCGCTGGCCCGGCAAGGAGCCAACGAGATCAAGACAGAGGCTCTGGACGACGACTGATGCCAAGAGAGGGGAGGGTCAAAGCAAGAAGTAACTTAGTTTTAGACGTAGCACCTTAGCAGACTTTCCTCGGTCCTTAATATGTGTTCTTACAGTATAACTTTGCAGTTTCTTGTACGTCAGTTAGCTGTTAGGGTCTTGTTCTGTGAAGATGGCATGGTGCCCTCAGCCTTTGCATATACTCTCTCAGTATTAATTCCCAATAAATAATCAATCAACCAACCAACCTCCCTCTCCCGGCCCCCAGTGGCTAGAAAGGTAAAATTAAAAAAAAAAAAAAAGAAAAAAAAAGGAAAAAAAAGGAAAAAAAAATATCTTGCTGCTCTGTCTTAGCATTCAAAGTGCTTCCAGGTATTTTAGACAGCCCTCAATTACAAGTCTTAGGCTACACTTAAAATCTTGGATAACCTTAGAGATGGTGTTGAAACCGATAGTCCGTACGCTTTCCCTGCCCTGAGACTGAAAGGATGCAAGCTGAGGTAGTGGCACAGGGTCGATGGACACCAGACTGGGAGTATCAACAGAGAGTAAAAAGAACACTTAGAAACCCCACTCCAGCATGGGAATAAATGATTTCCAGCTGCAATAAGCCGTGCCTCACTGGTCATACAGTGACTCCGTTTACTTTCGGGTGCTGTGCCGAGAATGTCCATTGGAAACACATTCCCACATTTCAGTTGATGCTCACATATTCAGCACAGACATCCTCTGCTCTCACAAGCTGCGTGGCTTAGTGGAGAAGTGCTGCCTTCTGCCTCTGCGACCATGGTTGAAGCCCAGCCTGGGATCAAATGAAAAATGAGCTGAATGTCTAATGGACAGCAGTCCACTTCTCAGAACCACTGCTCGTTCTTGGCGTGGCTGGCAGTGCCTGCTCAGAAGAGGTCTAGACTCTTAGCCATCTGTCATTAACAATTTCACCTTTAATTCCTCCTCTCTCACCTTTTCTGTCCCCACTCTGCTCCCCTCTTCACTTTGCCACTTTTGAAAGCAGTGTTTTCCAGGAAGGTTGTTAAGGTCCTAAAATGGGTGAGTGGATTTTTACACGCCTGTGTAAGTAATGCCTACGTCCTGACTAGCCTGAAAGGTTACTGGAGAAGTCGACATCTGACCTTTGCTAGATAGCCACCAGAGCAAAAATATTCTCCTAAATATGAACTTTTTTTGTTTGTTTGAAGGCAGGAGGATCTCTTACCTGAGAAATGGGGTGTGAATGTTTTGTGTTCTCTTTACTCTGTCTTTGTTAAGGTGTGAGAAGCTATACTGCTACGAGCAATTTAATTAATAATTGGAAGCCATACTGATAATGGATGTGGTAATGTTTGTAAAGCAAACCTACTCTAAGTAGCAGGAACTAATGGAATTGTTTTCCTTGATCATATGTAGCACTTTTGTTACTTTTTTCTTAAAGATATTTATATTTGATAAGTCTTTTTTTTATCATTTGAGAATTCCAAATACCAAACAGCAAACTTGCATTACAGAGTCACCCTGCGATCACCTTGTCATCTAGTATCTAAATGATGAACTGTGTGTGCATCTAAGAAAATTACATCTGCTAGCATTGTGTGGAAATGATCTCCTGGCTTCCTGATAAAATGATATGTTGCTGCCAGTAAGAGGAAACATTTTGATGGAAACAGCACGAGAAGCGTTAGAGACGGGCAGGGCTGTGTTACATTAACAGAGAACAAATTAAAAACCTACAGAAATGTCTGTATAGAGACACGTACAGGAAAGTTTGCATAGCATTTCCTCCACATTCCGCTTTATCTTCCCAGTTGGTGTGGGGATAGCCTAAAGAGGGGAAAACAGCTCAAGGATGGCTTTCCCTTTGCTCCCCTCCACTTTCGAGGTGGAGCAAAGGGAAATTTCCTGTTACTCGTCTTGTTCTCATCCCTTCCTCCCTCTTAACCCTCAGAGAGCTTCGTGATGGCTCCAGTGTGGCTCCTCAGCAGGTTTTGAGCCAGGCTGAGCCCTCCAGCTCAGCTTTTCCTCTGTCCATGTGGAGCAAACTGCTCCCCCACGTGCCAGGGACATCCTGTACTCTCAGAGGGCACCGCCTTGCCACCTCTCTGTCCCTTGGAAGATCTATAGGTAGGGCTTGGCCTCGACTTCCACTTATGGATTTCATTGGAAAATTAATGTGCTTTCCTTAGATCCAGATCACTGGAGCAGAATGAAGCCGTCTTTTTTTTCCCATTTTATTGCATTTCTTGAGTAGGCAAATTCATGAGAAGCGTCAGGGCGGACTCAGGAAAGGCAGGACTTGGATCAGTGACCATTGCACCACTGCAGTTATTTTCTTACTGTCTGTATGAATGTTTTGGTACTTAGGAGTGAAAGGATGGGGAGAGCTTTTATTTCTATTTTTGCACAGCAGAATGATCGAGCAAACTCGAGCCTTAGTGGAATTTTACCTACTTACTCATTCCACAGTCACACACTGAGCTGACAAGCAACATCCACGATTTATAGTAAGGAGATTTTAATAATCGATGACCTCTTTACGTTGGGCTTGCCACCACCATTTGTTCTGGCTGTTTCATTTTAAAAAGAACAGACTCAAACTGTTGGACAGCTGCAATTTTAAAAGAAATATTGCTTATTGCTTACTGTAGTATCTGTAAAAAAAAAAAAAAGGCATTGTTTGAGGCTTTGCCTTTTTAAAGCAATAGGGAAGAATAAAAATAGTATTAGAACTTCTGTATCCTGATTATAGGTTCATGTGATGCAGGATCAAAGTAACACCACTGAAATTGTGTGTCTGTGCCATCTAATGTAGAATAATCTGGTCTTAATTCTGTTTGTCACTGTCAGGAAGCTGCTGACATCCCACACAGTATCTTCTCTGAAGGTTAAACAGGTAAAAAACCCCTTGTGAGCCAACTGGAGATTGGCAGATCTTCCTGGGCTGTAAATACCCAGTTTTCTACCTTCCCACGTTGTCATCTTACCAGAGAAAATATCAAATATCTGGGGGATCAGCCCCTTGCTTCCGTGGGGTCAGTGTTTGGGGTGTGTCTGTTCTGGCTTCTCTTTGGGCATCGGGAGGTACAAGGAACGAGGAGTGGCACCTCAGCTGCCCCCAGGGTGCTCCTGGCAGGTTGTTCCCTTCATTCTGGAAGTTCATAAGGAGCCATTTGCAGCTGGTCAATCCCGTTTTGGTTTGAGGTGAATTACCTGTAAAGGGACAGGTGCTGATGTGATGGTACCCAGGCGAGGGAATGTGATCTGGAGTAAGTGAAAGAATCGGTGGAGGGCGTGTCCTGGCATTCAGGAATCCTGGAATTCTTTCTTTTGGGGTTTTTTTCCACTGTATGGGAGTTGTCTTTGTCTTTCTGTCTGTGGGCTGCCTTGGAAATGAACCCTCATTTTAGTAGCACTGCAGTGGAGTGGCAGTTTGTTGTAGCCAGGCTGGAGTCACTGCAGTTTGGCTCTGGTGGCAGATCCGAGCTACCTTTTTGTTCTGTGAACAGAGAAGTTAATTTTAGAAGCTCCTCATCTGTGATGGTCACAGATTGCTTTTACCTTCGTGGAGTGAGTTCTGGCTGATATTTTGTCCCTCATAAAGTCCTTTTACTTGAGTTGTTGTCTCTGACCATCTTCTTAAAAAAACAATTTCTACCTCCACTTCTTTTCTGGATTGTTTTGGTGTTGGGTATTTTTTTAGTTCCCCCACCCCTTTTCCTGAAGTATGAGATCCCAAACATTCGCAAAAGCCTTATGAGTTGATAAAAATCAGCAGATTTGTTTTCTGTTGAATACTCTGCAGACACACATGTGGTTATAGTGAAATCCTGTGCTGGATGCGAGTCTGCAGTGCACCCTTGCAGCAATTAAGGAATCTCATTAGGAGCCTTCAGGAGGTCATGGAAAGAAAGGGTTTGGACCCCTCTGTCCATCATTTGTGGGGTCATTGCATGGGCAGGAGGGGGAAGACGGGAGGGTTGGAGCACGTGTCACATACTGGGGAGATTGCAGGAGCTGGGGTTGTCCAGGCTGGCTCTGGGGACATCCCAGGTTTTGGGTTTTAACTGTCTTAATAATTTAGTTTTGACTTGGGAGTCCAGTGAAGGATCAGGAGTTGGACTTTGATGATCCTTGTGGGTCCCTTCCAACTCAGGATATTCTGTGATTCCAGAGAAGACAGAACTGGGCTCTTCTCAGAGGTGCCCAGCAAAACCCTGAGGGGCAGAGGGCTAAAGCTGCATGAAGGAAAATCCCAGATGAATATAAATAGAAGTATTTTCATGCTCAGTGGTAGAAATGGCCCAGAAAGGCAGTGAAATTCCCATCCTTGGGGATACTCAAAATTCATCTGGACAGGGTTGGATTGGAGACCTCCAGAGGTCTCTTCTGACCTAACTTAGACTCTGATTCTGTGCAGACCTGCTCAGGCTGAGGTGTTCCCTAGCTCTGATTTGTACTTGTTGACTTGTTTAAAGAAATTCTGTTAATTTGTTGGGGTTTTTTTCTGTTTTGCTGTTCATAAAAATTATCTTTTCTAGTTTACTAATAGAAAGGAGCTTTATTTGCAGGGTCTGGCTCCAGGCTCCAATCAAGCCATAAGTTAGAGATTTCATTAATTATTTGCTCTGTTTACACAGTTCTTCAGGGATATTTGACTTATTCTGTTTGTTTCATTGCCTAACATCAGACTGGTAAGTTTTTCATGTTTTTGTAACATTTGTGATTTGTAGATCAGTTTTTGCCTTCATTTGTGAAGATTTATCTTTGTCTTGCTGCTGTGAGTGCAAGTGAGAAACTCCACATAGCTGAACCTATTTCAGTAAAAATTGGGATGAACTCAAGACCACTGGTGACTACTGTGGTAAGCCAGAAATTTTGGGTCAGTAAATCACAAATTGATGATTATTAGGAGCTGAAAATGGATTGGGAAAAAGTCAGATTATGCTCACTTGGATCCCCCTTTCCTTATGCTGTTGGCCACTTCTAGGAAAAGCAGTGTGGTAGTTGAAATAGGTTTTATTTTTCATACAGGTAAACCCGCTAAAATTGGTACATGAATTTTCCAAACTCAGAATTGCTGCCTTGATGCAGGATGTTGGTTCCCTGTGAGTGATCCCGACTGGAATCCAAAGCTGGAGTCACATTTTCCTTTGCAAATTACTAAATTCACTGTGAGACTTTGCCCATAATCCTGAGCTGTGAGTGTTCAGCTGGGGATGGTTTCCAAACCCCTCCCCTACTCTTTTTAATTTATCCCTACTCATTTTAATAAATATTTATAGTAATGTTCCTCCTCCCACTCCTGCTCCATCATGGTGCAGCCCCCACCTCCCAGTGCTCATCAGCTTCTTTCAAACTCATTGTGTGATTACCAGCAAATTTTAGGGGGTTTTGTCAAAACTTTGCTCTTATTTTATCTGAGTTTTCTCACTCAAGCAGCTCTTGCACTCTTTGAAGTTATTTAACTTGATAATATTATTTTGATCAAAGTCTTAAGCTTGTAGGCAATAATCTTTGGTTTGGTGCAGCTTTTGGCATTTGGCAGGAATCTTTGTTGGCAGGATTGGTCTTAAAATTGTGTTACAGGTCAGTGACCTTAATATATGTTCCTTACATGGATTTTGTGTGTTTGTAGCAGCAGTCAGGGGTTGGATCCTGATCCCAGCTACTTTAATGGAGTTTTGTGGAGTTTTCACTGTGATTCCTTGGAAGGGAAGGTTGATGGCCTGACCAAAAAAATACCTTGCAGTTCCCGAGAAGAGCTGCAGAGATATTTCAACCTAAAACATTCCCCTTTGGGCTTTTGAGCAGCTGGGATATTTACTCAGGATATTGGATCAGTTATTGGCCAAAAGGGATTTGGTACAGCCCTCAAACCTTCATTTCAGCCTCTCTTGCTGCTGTCAAATTTATGGGGTTTAAACTGTCTGACTAAAGACGTTGCACATTCATGAAAACCAGAGGCATTCTAGAGATGGCAGCTACAAATCCAAATTTAAAATACACTGAAATTATCTTTTTTTTTTCCTTTGTGAGAAAAGCGTTACAACTAGAGGAGCGTGGTGGAGTGTTTTGAGGACTGTCAGTAAGGTGACAGTGATTTGATGTTGGTTTTTGTCCAACAAACAAAATCAAATCAAACCAATGCAAGTTTATCTCAGTGGCAGCAGTGAGGCAGAGGGAGAAAAATTTAAACTCTTTTACTGAAGAGTTTGTTGCCATCCTTGGCCTTAGGTCTTGTCACTTAAAAATAGCCTGGAATTGTTTGTTCTGTAGTTTATATCAGAGAATTGTGGAATGGGTTGAGTGGGAAGGGATTTTAAAGAGCATCCAGTCCCACCCATGCCATTGACAGGGACACCTTCCACTCTCCCAGGTTGCTCCAAGCCCCAGTGTCCATCCTGGCCTTGGACACTTCCAGGGATGGAGCAGCCCCAACTGCCACGGAGCTAGAAAACAATTTGCCGTTTGAAACACGGGGGGAAATTCACAGAACATTTTAAAAATGTCCCTTTTAATCAGGCTGATGCAGCAAAAGAACCGATGGGCTTGGTGGCTGCAGTGTGGAGCTCTTTCCCATTCTTTCAGGGAGGTCTGGAGTGCTCCAGCCAAGAGCTCAAGCAGGAATGAACTGAAGCCATTGAGCTGGAGCTGGCTGGTGATGGGCTTTTGATGTTTCTGTATGTGCAGAGCATCTCTCCCTCAGCTGCCTTGGCAGAAGCCTCCCTCTGCCATTTATTCCCTCTCTGCTCAATGGCAGCGGGTGTGTTCTGCTGATCAAAACACCCAGCACACTTGTGCTGAATCCTTTCAGGCTGCAGCCAGGGTAATTGGGATGGGCAGGATAAATGCATGGGAGTATGGCAGGCACGGTGATGGCAGCTCTTTTCAATGGCTGGGTGTCCCTGACGGGTAATTAGCAGCTTTAGAACTGTGGGGATTGGCATGGCCGTGATTAAAAGGATTTCTGTCTTTTCTGTGATTGAAAACAGAAGATCTCCCGCCCCCTAATTCTCTTTTAATACCGGTGTTATTAGTGACACTTGGAACACAGCTCCTCTGTAAACTTAAATAATGACCTCAGTGAATGGTGACTTAAAACAGCAGGGACTGAACCCAGCTCAGCTTTCTGTGCAAAGCTGCTCCTCCCTGCTCCACGTGCCTGTCACTCCCAGTGAGTTTGGGAGACAAAGAGGACATTGGCTTGTGTGACAGCCTGGGGACAGATTGCCCAGGGCCTGGTTTAGCTCTCCTGGCTCATTTTGGATTTAAGGAGATGAAGAGGATGAGCCATGAACTCCACTGGACTCATCCTGAGTTTTCACCTCTCTGCAGGTGGAGGGTTCCTTGGAGCAGGGCATGTCCCTGGCTCTTGGGTGCCATTCCAAATTCCCATTCCGTGTTTGGAAGCCTTCTCAGCACTTGTTGCCATGTTCTCCTCCAGCTCTGCTTTCTCAGCTAACACAGTGTAGTGATGGGAGCTAATTTCCCTTTTTCCTTAAAAAATCTCAAAATACCCCCCACAGGAGAGCTGGCTGGACACCATCCTTGCCATTCACCCAGGACATCTGGTGGTGACCCAAAATATCATCATTTTCCCCTGATCTGTTGCTGTAGTCTCCAAAAGCATCTGCCATAGGGTGTTCTGTGCCTTTTAAATCTGTTTTTGTGAGTATCTGTTGCCCACTGAGCACTGCAGAGCCTGTGCTCCATTTTTGCCCTTAAATTTCTCAACCAGATTTTTCCATGGTGCTGTTCTCCACTTACCAAGCGGGTTTCCACATTTTCTTGGCATGTAAAGATGCTTAGAGGGACTCTTGAGTCAAATTTAGTAAAACTGGCAGCTTCCTATCACCAAAAAAATCCTTGAGAGAATGTAGGGACTTCCTTAGGCTTTTATTTAAATCTTCCAGTTACTTTTCAGCTTCTTTGCACTGAAGTCTGTGTGAATCCCAGTTCAGAGCAGACCTGTGGCCGTGGGTACTTCAGTGCTTCCAGCACAGTTCCCACCACTGCACTCACTGTACCAATGGGAACAACTTCTGTTTTAGAAAATATATTTTTAGATATTCACTTGCTGCTGTCACTGGCCTCAATTCAGCTTCCCGTCCTCCTCTCCTCCTTAACTAATTAAAGTCTTCCATGTTATGGCAAGATGGCATATGTAGCTTAAATAACCCACCTCTTTAATTAAGAGGTTGGATTCAGCCTTCTGAGATATATTTGACATCATTTGAGATTTAAAAATACATTTTACTTACACAGTTTATCTGTCAGATCGCTCAAGGAGGGCAAAGAGATAATGAAAGTAAATTATTAATTAATATTTCTCACCCAGTATATTCCATTAAGAATATTAAGCATTTATTCCATTCCTCAAAGCACATTTGACTTTGGATGGATTTTTTTTTTCAAGTTGCTGCTGTTTCTCTTTGACAGGGCTGTAGGGGCAGGGTGGAAAGCACCCTTCAGGAACTAACCAGAGCCAGGAATTCCCAAGATCAACTCACTGGCCAGGTTTCCCATTTCCTTTATGCATCGTGGACAGATCTTTTCAAGCCCAACTTGCCACACACAGTCCCTGACACATCCAGGCTGCCTGAAAACAATTGGTAAAATTATGGGGTGAAAACAGCAGCAGGAGCATCTCCACCTCCAGGGTATGGGATGGAGTGGGATGAGTTTGGGTTTGGAATGGTGAAGGAATTCGAGATGTTGCTGGGAAGGACCCAGGGGTATTTCACAGCATCTGGAACTGCTCCCTGAAAAAGGGAAGCACCTTGGGATCTTTCTTGGTGAGAGAACTGAAGTGGTTTAAGAGCTGTCCCTGGAATTTCGGCTGTGCTTTTGTTCATTTTCTCACAGAGGTAGTTCAGAGAATCCTGGAATGGTTTGGATGGGAAGGGCCATTAAATCCATCCTGTCCCACCCCCTGCCATGGGCAGGGACACCTTCCACTGTCCCAGGCTGCTCCAAGCCCTGTCCAACTTGGCCTTGGACACTTCCAGGGATCCAGGGGCAGCCACAGCTTCTCTGGGAATTTCAGCCCAGCCACACCCTCACAGCCAGGAATTCCTTCCTAATATCCCACCCATCCCTGCCCTCTGGCAGTGGGAAGCCATTCCCTGTGTCCTGTGCCTCCATCCCATGTCCCAAGTCCCTCTCCAGCTCTCCTGAGTCCTTTTATGCCCCGGAAGGTGCTGGAAGGTTTCCTGCAGAGTTCCTTCTCAATTTAACCAAACATTCCCACCTTGGCACACAGGAGCAATTCAAACAGTTCAGTTCAGCACTTCCTTCCTTCAGAGCTCTTTTCTTACACAAATCTTTCTTCTGTAGAGCTTTGTAAGTCTCAATCCTCTTTCTCCAGGGCCTTGGAGAAAATAAATGCTGTTGAGATGTGGGAATGTTTAAAATCCATTGGATATATGTGATAAATTTGTAAAGAATGATGCAGAATAGACACTTTGATTTAGGGTTGGGTTTGGTTTTGTTGTTTGTTTTGTTTTTTGTTTTTTTTTTTTATGAAATAGATGGAAATAGGGAGTTTTCATCAGGACTGTGGGAGGCCACCCGACCTTCAGGGTCTCCTTGTAGTGACACACTGGTCCCTTCTGGCCTTAATTGTAAATCTATGACTCCAAAGAGATAAAATGTGTCTTTTACCTTTAGAACTTGTTCAGAATATTGAATAGTTGATAGAGATTTGAGTTCTGGAGGGGTTCTCTGCAGCAAGAACTTTCCATCAGAGAACACATTGTGCCTTACGTCTCTAACCCCAGTTCCAGGTCCATACAATAAAAATCCTGTACCATTACCCCAAAAATTCAGCATAAATAGAATTCGATCAGCTACAACCATTTCTTGGGGCTGCAGCGCCTCAGCAGCTGATTTTCACAAATACCATTTGCAGAGGGCTTCAAAAACTCCCACAGCCAGCACAAGCCCTCTTGCTAAGCCAATATCTCCTTATTTCCTCCATGGAGCCTGCATTCCTGGAAGGAATTCCTGTGGAGTCTGAGCTCAACCCTCCTCTGCTGCTGTGAGCCATTTGCTTCCCTCTGAAGTTGATTCTCAGTACTGAATTTGGCACATTCTTTTCCCAGATTTCAGTGCTTCTCATAATTTCTTTTATCTTTCATGCAAGCTCCTTCACATCCCAATAATCCCATTTTGCCTGGTTTGTCTCTTCTGAAGTGCTCTGACATGAAGCTGTTGTCCTTGCAGCCTCTAGGTAAGGGATTTTTGTTGTTTCCACCCTATAAAAAGCATCCAGTGTCGGGCAGAAGCTTCCAGACTTTCTGCTCTGGGGTTTCCCAGCTCTCAGACCCTTCTCCCTTCCCTCCTTGCAGTTTGGATGATTAGAAAATCACAGAAATAACAATTTTTAAGTATAATTTTTTATTATTATTACTTGGTCTGTCTTCTTTTTTTACTGGGAAGATTTGTTTACTGGGAGACATTCCCCTTTCCTTTGGCCTTTTAGATGGTGCTGTATCCATTACTTACTTGAAGTATATATGAAATAGATAAGAACAATTTTATCTACTTTGGCAGATTAGAAAAAAAATAAAATCAGCTCATAAATTCAGCCAGTTTACAGCAGGTTCTTCACTTGCACAATCCTGTGTGAAATCAGGTGGTTGGACCATGGGAGAGGGACAAGGTGGAAATGTTTTTTTTTCATAGAATCATGGAATGGTTTGGGTTGGAAAGGACCTTAAAGCTCATCCAGTTCCTCCTCCTGCCATGGCCAGGGACACCTTCCCCTGTCCCAGGTTGCTCCAAGCTCTGTCCAGCCTGGCCTTTTTTTGTTCCAGTTTATTTTGCCTTGCTTGCCCTTTGTGTTGGAACCTTAATTGGAGCAGTGGATTTTCCTGGTTTGGGTGCCTGCTTTTAATGTGGGTGTTTGAGACAGGATGCCTGGATTTGCTCAGCTTTCCCAGGAGTCTGCTGCTTCCCTTGGACACTTCATTTATCCAGGGTTAGGGATCCCTCACTGCAGCCACAGTATCTTCTTCTTATTATTATTATTTATAAGTTGGTTTAGGCTTGAAAATCATTGGAGAATCTTGAAGTCACTTTTCCAGATGAAAAATTACAGTGAAAAGAGAGTTTGGATTTTGAGCTTCCCATCTTCCAATGTTAGCCACTGAATTTTCCGTTCCTTTGTTTTTGCTTCTGTGTGAATTTGGGTGTCATCCTGGGCCTTATGCTGACCTGAAGCTGGTTTTTGGTTGCTGTGGGGTCAGAGCCCTGTTTGGTCTTTGGAGAGGGACAGATTCCCCATTCTATCACCCGGTAAAAACCCAAAAGCAAAATCCCTTTTGCCTTGCTGTTGGCTCCAGGAATGTCTGTCTGAATCTCATCAAAGCCTCCCTGATTTTGCTGCTGGAGTTCTGGATGGTTCTGGGCAGCTCCTCTCCCCCCAGTGCTGCTGGCTGAGGCTGGCAGAGCCCGGTGTCCTGTCGGAAGTCAGATCCCGTGGGATGGCACAGTGTCACCGCGCCACCACGGGACAGGCTGTGCCCTTGGGGAACACCCAGGAAGCCCAGATTTAAACTCAGTTCAGTTTCACAGCAGTTCTGTTGAAGGGTGACGAGTCAAAGTCAGTTGTGGCCATGGGGAGCACCATTTTCCTGACACATTGCCTTGGCTGTGTTCCTCTTGGTCTCCGTGATCCTCCCAAAGCCCGGGAAGCGGGGGATACGTGCAGTACTTCTTTCATGCTAGGGTTTTTTTTCTTAGTGTCAATTTAAAAAGTGCCTAAGTGAGGAACAGGACTCCAGAGTGAGCTGGAGGAATAGGATTAGACCTCATTTCCCTCTTAAAAAAAGAGCCCTCCCTGCATCCCTCCACACATCCCTCCAGTGAGTCTGGAGCCCAGCAGAATTTGGCTGGAAAAAGTCCCCGTTCTGTCCTCGTGCTGCCCCCCCTTGGTTCTCAGTCTTTTGGGAGGGATCTCATTCCTCAGCCAAATGTTTGCAATCTCTGATCTGGGGCGGATGGCAAAGAGGATGGAATTCAGTAGGAAACTGCCTCTTGGATTGCAGATATAAAGAGCTCTCTGTGATAAACATCCACCTTTGGGAAACCAGGTGTGGGTGGAAGAAGCTGATGTGCTTCTTTAATCACCTCCTTTGGAATCACAGAATGGTTTGGGTTGGAAGGAACCTTAAAAATCATCCAGCCATGGGCAGGGACACCTCCCGCTATCCCAGATTGCTCCAAGCCCCATCCAACCTGGCCTGGAATATTTCTAGGGATGGGGCAGCCAAAACCCCTCTGGAATCCCAAAGGCAGTTTCTTCCTATATTCTTAATTATTTCTAGGTTTATCATAGTGGCACCTGCTAAACATTTTGTCCAAATAACCCTAACTATTGGCAGGTGATTATAATTTTGTAAAGGTGAGAATTTTATGTGGGTTTAAAGAATAGAGGTATCAGTGATAGTTCAAAATATTTCATTAAAGGAGGATTTCTTCTGACCACAGTGAGAGGAGGTGACAGAACACTATGAAGGAGTTTTAGTAACACTTAAGGGTTCCAAATGAAAGCAATCCGTGTGTAGATGTTTTATTTTTCATTAGCAACAAATTGTTTTCACTCTGACAACATCCGAGGTGGGAAGGCCTGGGAAAGGACTGTTGGCAAGGAGAGCTGTGAGGGCAGCCCTGCAGAGGGCAGAAACTCAGCCTCTGGGGAGTGGATGGGTGTTGGTGGAAGCAGTAGATAGATCCTGTGGGAATCCGTTGCTGGGCTCCTGATGGAAATCAGGACATTTCCTGATGGAAATCCACTGTTTGTGGAGCCTGTGGCACACATGGACCTTGGCCCTGCTCCGAGATGCCTTCGGGAAGTGAGATTTTCCCTGGGAAGTGATTGTCACTGGCAGTGGGTGTTGCTGACAGCAGATGGATGCTGTAGTTGAGTGTTGCAAGCCCACGAGCGAGGGCGCGGTGGAACAACCTCAGAGCCCCACAGAACCAGAGCAAAACCCCAGCGAAGGCCGGGCAGGCTCCTCACATCCAAATTCTGTGTGCCTCGAGTTTGTCCCAGCGTGGTCTCCCCCCGGGGGCGGGTGCCAGCCGTGCATCTCCTGCCTGGGCTGTGCTGGGATGGCTCCAGCTGCCTCCCGTCACTTCACTGTCCCCAGATCCATCAGTGACCCCCAGGACGAGCCGTGTCCCCTCCCTGCCCTGTCCCTTCCTCCGTCAGCCTCTCCCACCCAGCTGCTGGTTTGCCCCAGCTGGGCCCTGTGTCTCATCTGCTGTAGGTGTCCTGCCTACCTCAAGAGGAAACCATGGGATCCTGGAGTGGTGTGCTCACCCTCTGGTCAGTTTTCCATGAGCACTAGTGCACACTCACACACACACTCACACACTCACACACACTGGAATGTATATTCTCCTCCCCCCCCAGCCCCCAAATAACCTCTTGACCTGATCCTTGCTGTAGCCACCACCAACTCCTCTTGCAAATTGGATGCTGCTTTAAATGTGAAAACAAATGTTCAAGAAGCTATAAAACCTGAATGAAAGCTAAAGCTGAATTTATAAAGCCTTGTTGCATATGAGCCAAAAGTGCAAAAAGCTCTATATAATGAACTAACCTGCCACTCATATAAATATAAATATATATAAATATATTAAAATCAGACTGTTCTACAAAATTGTGTATTTGTATTTTTGTGTACGTACAATTTTCTGCTAAGCAGAAGGAGGATGTAGTATAGGATGATGTGAGAAGAGATTTTGTTTAATCATATTTCTTTGTTACTTATTTTTGTTAACATCCAGATGCCTGTCTTTGTCTTATGTGTATGACACTGTTCCAAAGGTGCAGTATCCCTCTCCTGCCGTGTGTCCAACCTCCTTCCTCCACAGGGAATGAGTCAGGTGATGCCCCTCATCATCATCATCATCATCATCATCATCATCATCATCATCATCATCATCATCATCATCATCATCATTCTCATCATCATCATCATCCCCTTCAGATCCACCCTGGTCTTGATCTTAAGGGCTGCTTGTTCAGCTGAAAGATGAGATGTTTCATTTCCCAGCTCCTTGTGGTGAAGTTGAATATTCCTGTTCTGGTTGACTCTGCACGTAGTTGTTCCCTAAACACGTTTCCATGGGCTGCTGCTGCTCCTCAGCCTGACATTTTGGGGGAAAAAAATTGGATTGGATAGGTTGGGAGGGAGGATGAGCAGATCCTCGTGGTGGGAAGTTGCTTGTGGAGAAGAAAGTGCCGGGGTGGTTCCAGGGTGAACCTCAGTCACACCCCAGGGGGGATGGAGGAAGCGCCTGGTGTTCCCCACGCTGGCTGCTCTTGGGGGCTTGGCTGTCAGGAAGGAGGGCTGGGGAGGTGATGGGTTGGAACTCTCCCCGTGCCCCCTCAGGAACATCCACCCCTGCACCCCTGGTGGCTTTGGGGCGCTTTGGCTCTTTGCTTTGGGAAGGTTGGAGCAGCTTTGAGAGGGGTCCATCTGCTCATGCCAGATGCCCTTGCAGTGAAGGCACTGAGTGTTGAGAAGAGCATTCCAAACTCCTCTCCCAGTCACTGCCTCTACCTGCAAGGTGCTGATGGCTCCCTGTGAGGAGAAAAGGAACAGTGTGAGAAACTGGTGTGCTTGGGAACTGTTATTTATCCATCACAGAGAACTGTCCAGGGAAACAAAGGGCCAAAGGAGAGTGGACAGAACAGGATGTAGCAGAGTAACTGATGGGAGGCTTGGGGCAGGAGATGATGGAAATTCACCTTCAGTCCCACCACAGCCCCTTGAGGGAACTGGTCCAGCCTCCATCCCAAATGCAGGTGAGGGTCAATATCCATCACACCTTCCCCTGGCAGCAGCTGCTGTGAAAATGAACCATCGACCTCTCCCCTTGTGCCCTTTTGGGTTTGTTTTTTTTCAGTTGAATCCCTGTCTTTGTCAGAGCTGACCCGCGGCCGGGGGAGAGTGATACTGCACCTTTCTACGTAGGGCTCATATTTATAACAATGTGTAATGACTGTAGCAAAAGTCCTTGTTTCTGTATGTGAATGGACAGAGAAACAAGTGCTCTATTGTATTGATTAAAATAGTTCAAATGAGTCCTGTATCATTGTATCTCCTATTCTGGATTAGTGCCTTTTGGACAGTAGACTGTTCTGTAATTAAAATGTAGTATAACTGCTTTTTTGTACAGTTTTGTTTTAATAAAACTTTTTTTTAATTTGTGTTTATTTTAGTATTGTACCTATTAGAAAATAAAAACGTATAACTCAACACTGACCCTTTTCTTCTGTCATCCTTTTTGTGCAGGGCTTGTCTGAGTCCTAAAATGTGTCCTGAGAAGAAAGCGAATGTAGAAAATTTGGATTTATTTGGGGAAAAATGGATTCTTTGTGCACTCTCCCTCTGGAAGGAATGGAGGTGGTGGGGTGGTGGATTTGGAGCAGTGGAATCCCTTGGAGTGAGCCATGGGCTGACTCCAGAGACCTTCTGGGGCTCTTTGCACTCAAAGGAGATGCTGGGAGTGGAGTTTTCCCTCCTTTGGCTGGGGTTGTGTTTGTCACAGGTTCAAGTGCTGCTCACACGAAGGTGTTGTGTCCTTGGGGGTGGTGCCCTTCCCTCTGGGAACCTCCCCCACCAGGCTCCTGGAGCCTCAGGAAGGGCCCTGTGAGCCCCATCCCCACCCTGAAGCAGCTGAAGGTCAGGAGGGAGCAGAGCTTGGCTGACAGAAGCAGGAGATGTTGAATTCTCCAGAAGCCCCAGGCAGGAGGGGGCTGGGGCTGCCCTTTGGTCCTGGCCTGGCTGGGCTGAGCAGC
>JAYDZK010000169.1:111020955-111045124 GCA_034509185.1 Euphonia xanthogaster | reverse complement strand
GCTCTGGAGCCAGGCTGGGAGAGCTGGGGATGCTCACCTGGAGATGAGAAGGATCCAGGGAGAGCTCAGAGCCCCTTGCAGAGCCTAAAGGGGCTCCAGGAGAGCTGGAGAGGGACTGGGGACAAGGAATGGAGGGACAGGACAAGGGAGAATGGCTTCAAACTAAAAAAATTGAGATTTGGGTGTGATATTGGGAAGGAATTGTTCCCTGTGAGGGTGGGAGTCCCTGGCACAGGGTGCCCAGAGAAGCTGTGGCTGCCCCTGGATCCCTGGCAGTGACCAAGGCCAGCTTGGATGGGCCAGCTTGGAGCAACCTGGGATAGTGGAAGGTGTCCCTGCCCATGGCAGAGGGGTGGAACTGGGTGAGCTTTAGGGTCCCTTCCCACCCAAGCCATCCCAGGATTCCATGGTGATTCTGTGAATCTTTGGTCTCTAAGAGTGCACATTTCCTGCTCACTGAGAGGTCACTTTGCACATTCCCTGAGGTGACCAAAGGAGAGCCCAACCTGCCACACTGGTGACCTCGAAGAGGAAAAGCATTTGTGTCTCCCCCCAGTTACAACATTAATCCTGAATGAACATTTTTTTATCCCATATATTCCACATCTATATAATGGCCACCTCTTCAGAGAGCTCAGCAATACACATTTGGTATTTCTGTGTCATTAACCACTTTGTGAAATGCCTCTGGCAGCAGTGACTGATGCCTTCAGTGCAAAGCCTTTGATTTGGTGTCACTGGGATGAAAATCCCTCAGCATTAACACCCGACATGCAGAAAGTTCAGTGGCATTTGAGAGAACAAATCAGGCCAGTGCAGCCAAGAATTGCCCTGTGAATGCCAGGAATGGCTTTGCCAAGATTGATACAATCCTAAAGGGATTTTATCCCAAACTTCCACTCTTTTTGCTTTCCCATCCCCAGACAGGAGTGGCTGAGCCCAGGGACCCTCCTGCTGACAGTGTTATGGTCCCATCACTATTTAACAGCAGCTACTGGGAACTTCTGCAGCAGAACAGAGATTTAAATTCATTAAAGAGAGATTTAAATCAGTTTGGAGCATTCAGGATAAAATACTTCCATAAGGTATGCATGGGAATGCAGGGAGAATTCCAAATTCCCTAGGACACAGCCCAAAAGAAAAGACTCCCCCCTGCCCCAACAATATTCCTCTTGAAAATGATTTTAAAATTGATTGCAAAGCCATTAATCACTCAAATAAAAAATCTCCCACCTTCCACAAGGAGATCTGAAATCCAGTGCAAGTTAATTTGTTGGGGGTTTTTTTGTGTTTGCTCATTTTCTTCTCTAAACACACTCTGTTTTTAAATATTAACCCAAACAACTCCCTCTTATTCCACAGTCCCTATGTGAAATGTCCCAGCCTGTAATTAGACATCAGAATTCCCCACTTCTAGTACAATTTATACAAAATTAACCACAGCATTTCCTATGCAGCTCAATTACTTTGTTTCTAGGTCCTGGCAGATTAAAAGAGTAATTCATACCCATTTTTAAGCTAGTTTACAAAGAAATTCGAGTGGTTTGAAACTTCCAAAGCCAGTTTTCCACACTCACTCTCATCAAAAACTATTTGCATTTGAGGATGACAGGGAAAACTGAGCTCAGAAAGAAATCAAAACACCAACAACTGAGTCACAAGGAGACCCACGAGCTCTGCTGTGGAGCTCTGCTGACTGCAGCATCCAAATGATTTTTCACTTGGAACTCTGAAGGAAAAAAAAAAACCTTCAAGATGTTAAAGAAGGTTCTCTGAGGCCACATTATTTACATTTGATTAAGGAATGGCAGTTCTAGCAATTATTACTGTGCACCAGGCCCATCCAGGAAACTGTTCTTTTTTTAATGGACTGCCAGAAAAGGGTTTTGTCTATTTAGAAAGCCTTTCATTAACTGCATTTCATTAGTTTTTAAGATTAATTTCCATGTCTGCATCAGAAGGTGAAAGGGAAAGAAGTGACAGCTGCCCTCTCCATGTGGCTACACCATAAAGCAAAAATGAATTATATGGAAATTTGAAGAGTTTATCCTTTTTTTTTTTTTACTTTTATTTTAAATAAATCTGTGTCTCAAGATCTCTCTCTCAAGCCATGTGCTAACAAAAAGACATCTGAGCATCCAAAAAGATTCTTGGATAGGAAGGTGACCAAAATCCACTCACCAAATTGGCCACAGCAATGCCAAAACCCCAGAAACTGGAATTTAATATGTCCATTTTTAATGTCAGCACCCAGTGATGCCCTGAAATGTGATTACACAGGCAGTTCCTGGAGAGCCACGGGGTCAAAAGGGAAAAGAACAGGAATTCTGCTTGGTGCACACTGGGGAAGCCTCAGCATGTGAATAAAAAAGAGGAGTTTCAATTCCTGCATGATATAATTAAGCACAGACAGATGAAACTCTGCTTCTCCCCCCACCTGCATATTTTACACAAGGATTTTAAGCTTCTCCCCAGCAGCAGGGAGGGTCAGAAGGCTCCAAATCTTGCATTTGTGGTTCTCAGCTTTTTCAAGAATAGGCTGGGATAACAAAAAGCAATTCCAGCCATCGAGAAAGGTTTAAATTGCTGGGTTTTTTTATTATTATTTACAGACTAGTAGCAATTAATTTAAAGGCACCAGATAAAGGAGAAAAGAGGCATTTTCTAACTTTAAAGTACATAAACAGCTTCATCAGAACCCAATCTTTTAGGTACATAAACAGCTTCATCGGAAGCCATTCTGCAAGTTACATAAAGAATCCTATTATGCCAAATTAATTCAATCTAACTAATTAGAGAGCAGGAAGTTCTTTCAATTATTTTATGTGCTGTCTGAGAAACACACTTGAATACGAGAGCAGATTTCATTAATTGCAGTTCATTATTCTCCAGATTAGTTACTAAACTTGCAGCAGAAGGTCAAAGACAGCAATTTTGTTCACTGCCACCACCTTGACTGGGATGTCTCTGCCTTTTTTTTTTGTTTTTGAAGCACAAGCAACCACTCTAAACAAGGGGAGATCACTTTGTAAAGGTAATTTTGTGTGGGTTTGCCCACTTTAATGTTGATGTTGCTCCAAGCAATGGGCAGGACTGAAACAAAAAGCTGCTAAAATAATTTTTAAAATGTTATTTTTATAACTACTGATCAGGACTGATCACATTTTTTACCAGCACAGGATGAGAGATTTGGTACCACATCCACTTGGAGTAGTCATAGTGAACTTCAGCTCCAATCCTGGGAAAAGGTTCAGTCCTGCCCTTTGAAATTTGCTTTTCATGGAATCATGGAATATCCTGAGCTGGCAGAGACCCACAAGGATCACTCAGTACAACCCCTGGCCCTGCACAGACACCCCAACAATCCCACTCTGTGCACCCCTGAGAGCACTGTCAAAACCCTCTGGCAGCCTTGGGAATGTCACCATTCCCTGGGGAGCTGCTCCAGTGCCCAAACACCCTCTGTGGGAGGAACCATTTCCCAAAATCCAACCTGAATCTCCCCATATCTCAGCTCCCAGCCCAGGAAAGGATGACTCAGATCCTTCCATCTCCTTTGTCATTTCTATTCCTGAACCTTGCCCTCCCAAATTGTTGTTACAGCAACAGAACTCCAGCAGTTCCCAGCTAAGGGTCAGATTCCTTTGCAATTAAAGCCAACAAAGTCCTTTAGGCTTTGCCTCTCCCTTACAGGATTTTCTCCCACAGCCCCTAGAGGTGCTGTTCTGTATTCCCCGAGGCTCAGAAAGATTTCAGAAAAATTATCAGAGATACATTTTGGTGTCCCCTCCGTGGCACAGTTCCTCCAGCTCCACAGGAGTTCCTGCCTGCCTGCCTGGAGTGACCCCCTGAGCCCCCCATGTCCCTCAGCCATCCATCACCACCCCCAGCTCAACTCCTCTGCCCACATTTGCATCCTCAGGCCATTAGAAAGAAGCAGCACTGGAGATTATGGGATGGGATATTGATGGGATATTGATGGATCTTCAAATTCCAGACTTGCTGCAAAGGCACCTCTTCATTTTTGTGCTGCACAGAAGAAGCTGGAGCTGATTCTGGGGCAATTCCTCCTGTTTTGGTTTTTTTTTTTCTCTCTCTTCTGTGCATCTTTCCTCAGGGTGGGATTAGGAAAAGGTTTTCTCCCCAGAGGGTGCTGGGCACTGGAAGAGCTCCCCAGGGAATGGTGACATTCCCAAGGCTGCCAGAGCTCCAGGAATGTTTGAACAGTGCTCTCAGGGACAGGATGGGATTGCTGGGGTGCCTGTGCAGGGCCAGGGGTTGGATCAATGATCCCTGTGGATCTCTCCACCTCAGGAAACCCCACAATTCCCAGGGATTGCTGACAGCAGTGAAGAAGCCCCATTTCCCTGTGGATAGAGCTGCAAGGAATTTGTAAAACCTCTCACACCAGGGAGGTGCATTTGCAATGCAGCTGATTTGTTCCACTGCAAAACTTGAAAGTAGAGAATAATTCTGACATTTCAATAGATTACACAGACCCACTGGTCATGGAAACCCTGGGCTGCTCTCCAGTGCAAGCACTGAAGCATCACCTACTCCTCTTTATTTAAAAAAAAACAAAGCATTAATAGCATTTCCCCTCTTATTAAAAATTGTTGAGATCATGACCTGGTTGACTTTCCACAGTAACCCATGACATAAACTAAAATCTCATTGAAGAGATGTCTCTGTAGTTTAAAACTTGATTTCTAGACAAATCATCCACGACTGATCTTGAACAGGAAAGGAGTGGGAACAGGTGGTAAGACTAGAGGCAGGAAATTAGGCCTCGTGTCTCCTCTCAGCTCTCACTGATTCACTGAGGATTCAAGAAGGTGTGAAAGGCTCTCACTGCAATTGTAAGAGCACCTATTTGCATCTTTCCATACCCAAATACCTTTAAAGAAAGTCACTGCCTTCATTCTAATTCTCTGCAGTTCATAGATGAGGGGGTTTGCACAATTCCAGCCTCAGCACCAAGCAAAAGGTGAGATTAAAATGTAAAATGAATCCCCAATCAAGCTAAGAGTATTTTAAAACTGCCTTGCTCTTCTTTGTGCTACGTGTGCCAGAAGTTTCTTTTAAAAATATTGAAGTGTTAATAGATGGTTTTTTTCTCTAACTATTTAATATTTTACTGTATTTCTATTATGCCAGAACAACTTCCTGGGATGTTCTTGTAACAGCAAGTTCAGTTGTAGCAAACAAAAGACCTGGATTCATCCACAAAAAAAAAAAATAAAAAAAGAGTTGTTCAGGGATTTTAGGGCTTGTTCAAGAAGTGAAGAAAAGTCTGAGTTAGTGAGTGATGAGCTTCCAGAACTCCAGGCAAAGGAAGAGGGTGAGAGCAGAGCCAGCATGGACAAAATGGAATCCCAAAAACTTTCACATGAGATCTGGCTCATGTGAAAGTTAAAGCCTCAAAATTTACTCTGGAGGGAAATATTCCTTCATAAATAAATATTCCTCACAAATAAAGGAGATTGCATGATTAATAATGGGATTTTCTATTTCATCTGGTATTTTTTTTAAAAGACAGAAGTGTTTTTCCAGTCAGCTTGACTGTGCATCAACTTCTGCTCAGAGCACAGGAGCCACATCTGGAGCAGGTGGGAGCTTTGCAGCACAAGATCCAAAAGGAAAAAAAAGGAAATCAAATGCTTCCCTGACACGTGGAGGAGACAAGAATGAACAAAAGCAACTGCCCCAAGCACACAGGGAAAGCTGGTAAAAGGTGACACGAGCTGGGCCGAGGGGTGGGGATATGAAATAAGGAATTAAAAATAGAATTACATTTTCCTCCTGGCAATACACAAACAACACTAAGTGCCCTTCATAAATTTTACCATTGTTGCTGCGAGTGGGAGGCCCATAAATCACCCTGGGAGTGGAGCTGGCACTTGGAAAAAGCCAAGTGTGTGTCAATAAGCTCCAGCAGCTCCACTAGCCCTGGACAGGATGGAGGGGAAATGGATCACGAGGCTTTGCTGTGCCTAAAAGCTTGGTTTGCTCTGCAACAACTTTTACAAAACATCTCTCTGCCAGCAAGCCCAGCAGCACTCACCAATATTGGATTTTGTGGGTGATTTAATGCCTTACCTGCTGTGCAAGGGGAGAGCTCTGCCTGCCCTTCTTCTCATCTCTAACAGGGAACAGGGACTTCAGCAGCTTTGGCATCTGAGGCACAAAGGACTTGACAGGATTCAGGTAGGAAGCAGCCAGGCTACCAATACCTGTTGGAAAAACAAAATATTCATACATTAAAAGAATTAATTCTTTGGAGAAGGGAGGGGGGAAACCCCCAAAGCTGACCCAAAACCCTCTATAAAAATATTTAAAAACTTCTTTTTAGTCTAAGATGACTTCTGTGGTCAAGGATTTAGCCAAGGGAAAGCTCTCTCTGACTTTTAGTGACACTCAGGACCTGCAGTGACTTCATGCCACATTTAGGAAGTTTCCTGAGCTGAAGAAGAGCCCTGCCTGGATCAGGGGAGTTTTGTGAGCTGAGGAAGAGCCCTGCCTGGATCAGGGGAGTTTTGTGAGCTGAAGAAGAGCCTTACCTGGATCAGGGAGTTTTGTGAGCTGAGGAAGAGCCTCACCTGGATCAGGAGAGTGGTTCTGCTGCCCGGAGCCTGGCAGGGAGGTACGAGATGGACTAATGCCTCTACTGGAGTTTGTGGCACCTTGGGACACATCTTGCTGACTCTCCCATCGACCCTAGAGGGGGAAAAGAAAAGGTGTTTATCCAAGTTAGCACAACAGCAGGAGCACAGCAATCCTGACACACCCTGCACAGCCCCTCTGCCAAGCTCAGAGTGCCAGAGCTGAGGAGAGACCCTTCCCCAGAGGTGTTTTAGTTGGCAGACCCAGCCCTCAGCATAAAGGCACAGAAAAAGTTTCTTTCTAGACCTCATAGCTGGAATATTTCACTCACTGGTGGTGCTGTGTTGTGGAAGCTGAGTATGTTACAACCAGGTGAAAATAATATGGTGCTGTCTGCCCAAAATTCCTGAATATTTTGTGTAACTACTGAGGAGTAGTGGAAGCAGTGCCAGGCAAAAGGGTGAGGACAGAGCTTTAAACAAGACAAGAAATACAAGACCTAAAGGCTGGATGTTTGTGCCTGGAGTCAGAGAAAGGAGGAGTTAAACTGATCAAGGAGAAGCAACTGTGGCAATGCAAAGTTTTCTAGGAAAGAGAAACTTGGAATATCCAAGCTGTGGATAGCAGGACAAAAAAGGTTAAGACAAGTTAGGGTTTTGAAGATCAAACAAGATTATTTTCAGCCCTGCAAGAGCCTGATGCAGATGAGGAAGAAACAGTGACAGAGAAAAGAGCAGCTCCTTTGCCTTCCCAAGATGCCAGGGTTCTCTGGTTGGGTTTTCCCATGGATCCCACACACCATTCTGCACACCAGGGCTGATTTCTCTTGCTTTTACAAAGGTCCACTGTGGTTTTGGAACTTTCCTCTCAAACTCACAGCCAGAAACTGGCTCAGTGACAAAGCCTCTTGGCTAACAGAGAGAAACCCCAGGCCACTGTTTCACAGCAGCTTGTCAGTGTCAAGAATCTGTGTGTCCAAATCCATTTTTTTATTAATGCTCTCATCTTGCTAGGCAGAATCATTTATAAATTTGTGTGCAATTATTACTCCAAGTGGCTGGCCAGGGTGTGGCCAGTCTGGAAGTTTCATGTGGATGCAGGACAGGGCTTGGTTGTGCTTCACCAAACTGAGTGTGTAGAGCTGGAAGGGAAACCAAAATTCCATGGGGTTGTCCTGAAAATGTCTGAGGGAGGCACACATGCAAAATCAAACTGCCAAAGCAGCTCCTTCTGATCTTCCTAATTTATAGGAGACCTGAAGGCAACTCAATACCCATTTATGAGCCTATGGGTCAAAAAAGTCCAGGCTCAGACTCTTCAGGAGGTCTCAGGGTCTTGTGGGAATGTGTTGTCCTGTTCAGGTGGCAAAATGTTCTCAGGATGAGCTTGTAAAGCTTCACCTTTCCACAATCAGGGGTTGCAAGGACAGGATGGTGCAGCCAAAAAAACCCTGAAGTCTAATCCCTGATAAAAACTGAAGTCTAATCCCATTTATTGTTTTGGTGAAGAGTCGTGCTATGGTTGGTGCAAAATCTGGATTTTATTGTACAACTGAATTTTGCTTGTGTTTTGAAAGATATAACAGGAGAAGAAATACTTTCACAGTAAAAATATGCAGGAGTTACAAGGGATGGAAGGACCTGCTGCATCCTAGACCATAAGTTTAGCATATTTTTTCCTGCAGGAAGAGGGGGAAAATGTGCTTTTTCAAGTAGCTCCCCACTTTTGGATGCAAGGAATTAATCTGACCTCGAACATAAAAATAATGACAGGCAGCCAAACTAATCTTAACTGGAACTTGGAGTCATGAATGTTTCACAAATAATAAATAAGGCAGGATAGGAGGAATAGATTTCTCCACTGGGTTGAAGGTCACAGCGAGCAGCCCAGGGCAAGAATCATTTCCACTTGGATCTATAAGTCAGTCCCAGGGAAGCTGCTCCTGCTTTGAATAGCAAGTAACCTCACTTGGGCAGAGCAGGGCCTGTCCTCAGCCCTCCTGCTCCAGGTACAGCCAGTGCTGCAGCTGGGAAGACAAATTTGGGATAACTGATGGGTGCCTGAGGTCACTGAGACGTCATCCTGGAAGTGAAGCTGATGGAGACCAGGCTGGCAGCAGCAGGGGTTTGTTCATCTGATGGTTTTGAGGACTTTGGTGTTTAAACCCTTCTTGGAAGCTTCCTGCTCTGCCCATGCCTTAAGCATCCAATTCCAGCATCATCTTTGACCTGCAACTCATTTATGTCTTACACACATCCCAGAGTCATGTTGGAGGCTGGAAAATTCCACAAAATGCTTCTCTCCTATTCCTCATCCCCAAACTCTAACTTTTAAATTTATTTTTTTTTCTTTCATGTTTCTATTAGTGCAGATTTCTCTCAGGCTGCTTTATCATGTGCAGAGATTAATAAAAAATAGAAGACTCAAACCAAATAGCACAAGGCCCAAAATAATCTTGAAATATTGTTTTTTTTGCCTCTTGGCCTAGTCTGCCATCAGCCTGGTAGGTGCTGGCACTGGATAAGGAAAAAGAGCTGTGGAAGAGTAAAAAGCATCTGAAAGCTTTATTTTTGGAGAATATAAAGCTTGATTAGTGATCCTCTTGCATCTTGGGACAATGCTCCACTTAAAGACAAACGGATCAAGGTGCCAAACATCTTGAGCCAAGCCCAAGTGCTTCTGGAGGCCCCAGAAAAAGAAACAGAAAGAATATTACAAATACTCAAGAGTATTGTAGCTTAGTAGAACAGGGACTCAGTGCAGGTAAAAAGCAACTAAATAATTTTCTGAGTCATGATCTGTTGTGTCAGAAGTGCCCTTCACTGACTGTTCCAAGAGTAAAACAGTTCCAAGCAATATCTTGACTTTCTAGCCCTGTTTGGGGAATGCTGAAAAAATGGAGTAGGTAAGAAGCAGCAGAATCCTTTCAGAATATTCATCCTGCACAGAAAGAATGGCAGCATTTGGGGACTCTTTCTGTAGGAAAAGACTTTTTTTTGGTAGGATCTTTTAGAAATTTTGCTTCAGCCTTGATACTATAGATGACCACATTTTCTAAGTAATTTTAAGTATTTTGCCAGGAGAAACAAAATGAAGGTCCTGAGAACAGGAATGAGAAATGGATTTGTGTGGTTGTTTGCTTAAGGCATGTTGGGTTTTTGAATTACAGTTGCTTTGCAGAGAGTGCAGAGATCAGAGTTTCAGCCTGAAGGTCATTCAGGACCCTCAACTCTGAGACAACACCAAACCATCAAAATCAGGTTAGTCAGGGCAACAGGTGGAGAAACATTTGGGAAAGAAAATACTGGAAGTGTCAACTACTCTGCAGAGGGAAAAGGCAATTCATGACTGATTTTACTAGGCTGGATTGAAAGATAACCCATGTCAATCTCACTAAAATAAAAATAAAAATAATTATTAACTAATTATTAACATGATGAGGTTCCCAAGTTTCCCATCTGGATGTCATCCAGCACTCTCCTGCCTTGCTTTGTGCATGCACCACTACAAGTTTTAAGTCTATTCTTCTTATTATGTTTTAAGTGCTGTGAATCTCTTCTCTCTCAAGAAGGGTGGTGAGAGAAAGAGAGGAAGCTTATAAATCATTTGCCCAGAGGAGTCATCATTCCATGAATATATTTGCTCTCTGCCAAGTGACCAAACAGAGGTCAAGTGATTTAATTTAACAAATCCAAGTAGCCACCAGAAGAATGCACGTCCCTTGATGTGTTTTAATACAGAATTGTTTATAAAGTGGTTTATTTTTATAAAACCTTCTCCTTCTCCTCTGCCTTCCCTTCTTCCACAGATCCTCCATGAAAAACCCCAGGGGATTTATTTCATGCACAAATCCTTTAGGGCAGGTAGGGATGATCACTACCTAAGTCATCTGAGGCTTTACCTGACAAATCTTTCCTTGAAGTTGACAGACCATTAAAATGCAGCCACTGGGTAAGAGAAATGAATAATTCTTGTGTTTTATTATTTCAGCAGTTCAGAAAAGGCTTAGGAAAAGGTAACCATGGAGCACTGGAACACAAGCAAACAGCTGGGACACACAGCTGGGACAAAAGGCACTTGTTCTCATGAACAGCAGGATTATTCAAGTTCAATCTACATGGTATCAATTTACTGAAAAAAAACCCTCTGGTTCCCAGAAAAACCTGAAGGTTGAATGGCACCATCTTGTCTTACCTGGATTTTGAGCTACAAACACTGGGCCTTTGGGAAAGGAAGGACAACTGTCCAAGACAAAATGGTTCTTGTCAGAGGTGTTTTAAGAGCAACTCATGGTATTTTTCATCAATATGTGATTTAGTCTGATCTGTAAAACACCTCAGAGGGGCCTTCCACTCCTTGTGCCTCCGATTCATCCAGTTTAGTCAACTCAATTTTTAAATTCTGAATTAAACTGAATTAAATTAAAATAAATTTCCAACAAAAGCCCCTTCGAACATGAAAATTCACCTCCTGTATTTGATATCAAAACTAAGACACTCAATTCTCCTGCATCCCTTGATGTGTAAGGAGAAATCAAACTCATCTCAGTCTCCCCTAACCACATCTGCAGCGATAACAGGGGTAAAAATTGCCTTTTTCTCATTTAAGCAAGCAGACAGAACCTAGAGGTGAGGCCACGTGCAGTCCTGCTGACAATATGAAAGTCCATGAAACTCTTCTGATGCAAATTCAGAAATTAAAAATTCCCAGGAATGCACAGCTCAGTGTGAGCCATCCTGCTCCCTGGAATCTCTCTGTGCTCTCAGCACACTGGGATACTCTTTCAGGTGTTTTTTTCCCAAAATGTGCCAATCCCACACCTCTGCTGCAGTCCTGGAGAAGAACTTTTCCAGCTCTTCACCCATCCACGTTTTTATTGCCAAAGTCTGCAAGATGAATCCATGCCTTAATTCTTGAAATTCCTGAGCTGCCTGTTGTAGCTCAATTGACATCATCTCTAATTCTTATTTCAACTCATATAATATTCTTGTTTTAATACTTTTTTTTTTTTTTTAAACAGGGGAATGAGCCCTGGCTCTTCTGAGTGATGGAGAATGGAGCAAATCCAAATTTTACCAGCATGGATGGTACTTGACATAGAGGAATGAGACTCAGGAGCCCTTTCCACAAAGCTAAAAATCCATGGTAAAGGCAGCAGGGATGCAAGGAACACAGTTAGAGTGAGAAACAAAGAAATGGAATAAAAGTTAAAGAAAGGGATATCCTGGAATGTGCAAAGGGCTTCCATCCATATTCTGCACCCAGTTCAGGTGTTGTGAGTGTCCTGTGACTGCTCTTTCCTGTGATACATTAAATCACTTATTTGGGATTGGCTTATTATAATAAACAAATCCCAATTCCTAATAAAATGACAACAAAATAACAATCTGTGATGACTGGACAAGACTTCTCTGCCACCAAATTTCTCACCAAGGGACAAAGACATCCAGCTTAACCAAAACTCTGCCTGTCAAGCTCTTCTCAGGTCCTTTATGCTGAACTGGACAGGACTGATCTCCCCAGTGAGCTCTGTGGTGTCTGGGTGCTATGGGGACATTTAAGGATTTGTGAAATATTTCACTGGGATTACAAAAGATTTTGCTCATCTTCTTATTGAAACTGGATCATTGCATGACAGACTAGTCTGGGTTGGGAGGGTTTAAAGATCACCTAATTCCAGCTCCCTGCCCTGGGCAGGGACACTTCCACTAAGCCAGGCTGTGCCAAGCCCTGTCCAACGTGGCCTGGAACCAGAGATCCCTTGAAAACCAGGAATTCCCAGCTGGGGAGGTCCCATCTCCATGTCCTGAGGAACAAGTGCCTTGGATTGAAGCTCACTGCAAGCAAGGGGAGCAGCTCCACCACCTCAGCTCCACATTCCTGCAGCACAGAGTCTCTGGCACCAACTACAGCCACGGCCAAGAGCTGCAAAACCTCATGCAAGCCACTGCCAACAATTCCAGTTAACCAAAGCTTGGGAAAAGGGGTCATTCCTCTGAGAGCACTACCACAAAACTAAGGACAAGCATGTTTTCCATTGGCCCAGTTATTATTTTAAAGTCATTTGTTCACAGAAATCAAGAGTTGCTCACACTGAACTATAAAAGCCATAAAGCCTGAGCAAGATTGGAGAGAAAGTCTCAATGTTTATCTCATCTCCAGGCTAATATTCACTGGCAGATATTTAGATATTTCTTTGCTTTCATGTCTATTTTTTTCAGCTGAGAGGGAGTTATTTCTGAAATAACTTCACCCTGTCCAAAAATCTGTGAGAAATGGCACTGAACAGCTCCAGCTCTGTAAGAACCCATCAGAGGCACCCAAGGAGAAAGGTTCTCTGCTTTGTACCAGTTCACACTGCATTAATGACAGCATTTCAATGGAAAAACTCGTTTGCTCTGTGCTATGCAAATGAGGCACCACCAGCAGCATCTTCAAAGCAGGAAATAAAAGCGTGTGAGTGAGCAAAATCAACTTTATAGTGAGATAAAGTTATTATCCCACTCATTAGGTGGACCTAATGCATTACCTCTGCTGGGACCTTTGGAGCCTGAAACATGCAATGAGAGAAATCATCGAGGGGAAGGGAGGAGAAAAACAGAAATCATTAAGAATCCTAATCTTTAATTTTTGCTTGAAAAACCTTACAGCATCGAAACACCCCACAGTTCTCTCCAAGCAGAAGTTGCTACAAACACTTTGTCACCTGCACATATTTTAGCATTCCCTCCGTGGATCAGATGTAGCAGATTTAGCAACCAATGCTAGAGCACTACATCAAAATTCTATTATTCTGTGCAACTGCATTATGCATTAAAATGCCTTGTCACCACCAGATTCTCCCCCTCAAAATGACTCCACGCTTGCTGGGTAGAATATCTATCAGGAGGAGATCCTTCAGTTGATCTAGGATTTGGAAAATAAGCTTAAATTTAATTTTTCACCTCTTAAAGGAATGCTTTGGGTCTATAGTGGTGTTTTTAGGGAATAAAATGGGCTGGATTATCACCCACCACAAGATCAGGACCACTGGGAGATCAGGGACTTTCTTCACAGCCTTTATTCTGTCTAGAGGTGGACTTGAGCTGACATATGGACCCAAAACTCTTCCTTTCTCACAGAATTTTTCCCTCCACCCAGGTGAAAGCTCTAGAAGAGCTCTAAAGCTGGACAATGCTCCTGAGCATCCCACAGGGGCTGGGACAAGAGCAGGGAACTTCTCCAGAGGCCCAGAGCAGCACATCCCAACCTATTTCTGTCCCAAGGATCCAGGAGCACATGGGGGTGGCCCATTTCTCAGAGATATTTCCCATTTATGCTCCTAATCACTGGTAATTTCCTTTGGCTCACAGTTTTCCCAGGAGATCTGCAGATACTCACCCTGTTACTGCTCAGGTTATAAGGTGGGGCTAAATCCTGGCGGCTTGCAGAAAGCTGCAAGAGTTAAAAGAAGCAGAATTATTTCTTAACAAGAACTTCCAAAAAATTCGTAACTATGCCTCTTAGTAAGGCTGAAAAGAAACAGTTTTGTGGTTAAAGCAGAAACAAAATCCAAGAAATTAAAGGCAAAAATTTAATTCTTGACCTGGGAGGAGCCAGAATTTGTCATTAGTTTGATTACCAGTTCTATCAAACGATTTCCTCTTAAATTTTGGGTAGCAGAAGTCTCGTTTTTCTTATGCACAACACTGGCACAAAGCTTAAGTTCAGCATATACTTCTAACTTGTTTCCAAATCTTCTAAAGAAAAAGAGAAAAAAAAAGCCCTTCAACTTGGAAAGGAAATGAAAAATCTCCATTGTTCAGGGGTAAAAGAAATAGCACAGAGGGGTCAAAAAGAAGGAAATTCACTGCTCTATTCCATGACTCCAGGAGCTGAGAATGAAGAGTGGAGCTGCTGGAGATGCCAGCAGGGAGAACTCACCCGATTCACGTTGGGGGAGCTCAGGCTCCTGCGGTAGAGTTTTCCTTTTCCCATCAGCTGCTCCTTTACAGCAACTTCCTGGCAGTCACAGAGAGCAAAACGAAGAAAAATAAGTGTATTTGGCAAGAATGAAAGCTCTGATCATCCCAGGACACCTTTGTCTATACAAGTAAAATGTTTCTGAGCTGCCCTGTGGCACAGGCTGCTGCCTGTAAAGTTTACACAGCTAAAATTATGAATGGATAAATTTTAACATCTGGTATTTTGCTGATTGGCACGTGTAGGATTTTGCAGTCTTGATTCTAGGAGATGACAGAGATGCAAAGACTTAGACTCTCTTTCCTAGCTGAGCTCCTATTTTAATCCTTTAAACTAATTATAAATGACAGGGAACTTGCTTTCAATATTTAAAGTGCATCACACTTCCCTGTGAATTTATAGTGGGCAGGCACAAGCTCCAGCTTGTTTTGCATAACTTTTCTCTTTGTGCTTGCATAATTTATATCCAGGAGAACAATTTTCAACACATGTTTTTCTCTCCTGTATTTTTCCTGGTAAACAGACCAAGTCATAGTACTTAAAATTAACCCAATCAGTGTCTTTTTTTATTGGCAGGATGGCTTTGGTGAATTCAGAGTAGAATGTGGGCAAAATGACAAAATTTCTACTGGCAATTGCAGAAACTATTGGTAGAGCTTCAGGAAGCAAAAGCTAAGGCCACACAACTCCTTTTCCTGAACTAGAATTAGCAATGAATGGCCTTAAAACCAAACCAAGCCCCCCAGAACTGTGCCCTGAGCAGGGAACTCCCAGCCCCATCCGTGCTGGAGCTGAGCGAGGACATCTCTGCTCCCCTGGATCTTTGCCACAGGCCCACTTTGGGATGCTGAGGTGTGCACTGGGCTGGTTTTTGGCGTTGCTGGGTAGTTTGTGTGCACTCAGGAGGGTGTTTGGATGGCACACACTGTTCTCAGCACTCCCTGCTGCAGCCAGACCTGGCGCAGCCGGTCCAGGGTGAGGATGTTCTCCACGGCCAGGACGCTCCGCAGGTACTTCTCAATGTAGGCTTCAGAGTCAGCTGAAGCTGCATCTTCCACGTTTGCTGCCATCCTGGCCAGTGCCTCCCGCTCCTCAGCCCCTTGAGCATCCTGGGGAGGCAAAAAGAGAGGGCAGAACTTTAAAATAAAACCAAAATCTCCCATGTCACTCCCAGAAAAAAAAATTGCATTTTTTAAACCACACAGCACCAGCTCAGCACTGTTTGTCCTTAAGCTCAGAGGAGGATGAGAATCATGGAATAGTTTGGGTTGGAAGAGACCTTAAAACTCATCCCATTCCACCCCCTGCCAGGGACAGGGACACTTTCCACCATCCCAGGCTGCTCCAAGCTCTGTCCAACCTGGCCTTTGACACTTCCATGGATGGGGAGTCCAGAACCTCACTGGGCAAGCACTGCCTCACCACCCTTGGAGAAAATGATTTTTTCCTAATATCTAGTCAAGATTTCTTCCTAATATCTATTCTAAATTTCTTCCTAATACCCAATCTAAGATTCTGATCCAAATAAACACCTTGTGCCATGCAACCTGCACAGGTGTTCCTGCCACTGTCACAGACATCTCAAGCTGTACGTGGTTATTGTTTTGAGGCTTTTTGGGTTCTTTCTGAGAGTCTCACAGTGAGACATTGCCATTAATTAGCAAAAGGGCTGCATTCAGATATTTCATAATTAAAAAGTGCTTGAGCACATTTGGGGTGTTATCTAACCTGAGACGAAAACAAAATTTCAAGTGAGCTGCAAGAAGAAAAAAAATAGAACATTGCTTGAGAAGCATTTCAACACAGAGTGCAAAATGCAGCAGAACATGAAAGAGCCAGGCAGCAATCAGAGTTTTGGCTCTTCATGTGTTAATGTTTTCACAAGTGCCCTGATAGAGCATCTCTTTGGAAAGAAAGGATTAGCATCTAACTGGGAATATGCTCAGGAATCAAGAGTTGCATAAAGACATTACTGAGAAAAAGCCACTTTGTTATTTTTTTCCACAGATTCTTGTGCTCCCCGCAGCAGGCACTTCACCTGCCCATTTTTCCTCCCTCTTTTCCCCCCCTCCACCTCTCTCCAAACTGCCTCTTCAAGGACCTGAGCAAATAGATGCTCACTCAACAAAATACACAGCGACACTGATGAGACAGAGGCTGCTGCTAAGTCACAGCATGTAAAGGAACAGGCTCCATCTTTTACAAACGACAGCTTATGCTGGCAGCAGCAAGAGCCAGCATGCTCAAAATGAAGGGGGGAGGCACAAAATTAGAGGCTCTTGGCCAATTTGAGACACTCTGGTTTCTTCCTCACCTCTGGGATGTTTGAGACTATCTCAAAAGTGACACCACAGCCAGGGATGGAACTTCGGGGGGACATTCTTCGGAGGAAGCTCTGTGCAAAACCCTGTGGGGAGGAAACACAAGGAAAACATGGATTAACAGATTCCAGCTGAAATAAACATGAGGAAAATGTGGATTAACAGATTCCAGCTGTGGATTAACAGATTCCAGCTGAAATAAATACAGCTCACAATGAAAGAAGCCCAAACTCCGAAGTCTTAACCAATAAATATGTAAGAGCCAAAGATTTCAACTTGGGAAAAGTAATTTGCTTGCTTATTGTAGATACAGAGAAGGAGTCACTTCCTTCCTTGCAAGGTGACTGTTTCACCAAGCATCAGCTGCTTTTAGAGGTGCTTTTTTTTTTTTCCTGACAGAGCCCTAGGTGACTTGTCTTGAATATTGACAAGTACAGACATTAAATTCTTGACCAAAGAGATCGTTATGAAGAATGATTTAAGGGGCATGGTCATTGTTTATGCTGACTTGGCGCCTTGCAGGGTTAAGAACTGGACTGTTGAATTAATGCAGAGATGAGTCATTCAAAGATGCTGCTGAGACAAACTCCCAGGAAAGGTTATTGACGGGGGTTTTTAGAAAAACAGGAAGAAAGCCAAAGATTCTGTGTCGGATGAAAGTAAAAAACGGCACTGACGAAATCTGTAGAAAACAGAATTGATGAAGACTTCACCCGACTGTGATTATTGGCACATTCAATTGATCCGTTCAATACAGTCTCCCATTCCATATGACAAAAAATTCACTGCTCTTCCCTTGTTGAGAAAAAGCTTCTGCCTGATGGAAGCACCAAGAACTGGGGTTCTACTTCCAGCACTGGGAGTTGCCTTCAGGGTTTCTGGGTGTGACCACACCTCTTCTCTTTGCTCTTGCTTCAGATTTTAACTACAGATGTGCAACCAGAATAACAATCCAGGCTTTCTGCTTTGTCATTATCACTGCCAGGGGAGGCTGGATTCTCAGACAGTGCTGAACAAACTCCTTCCTCCCCCATCAGTCTCAGGATTTATATTATTTTCAGGGCATGATGCTGCAAATGGAATGACAACTTCACTGCCTGCCATTTATCAAACACCCTGCTCTCACCTACACATTATTGTAAGAGCACCAGCTGGAAAACATAAAGGACTAAGAGTGATTAACTCTGGTGAATTAACACAAGGGATCTCTCCTCCAACTATTCCTAGCTGATTTCTAACTACCTGGAGGTGTAAATACAAATGGTTAGCAGCAATGTGTGGACTTAATACAGGGCTAGGGAAACACAGAAGTTCCTTTATGCAAAATACAAACTCCGAGCTCAAGAGAAATTAACTCTTCTTCTTTTTCCAGTGAGAAAGCACTTAGTGGTTAAGAGAAAAATTAATTTCTCCTATTTAGATGCCTAAAAAACAAGCTGTGTCATCATCCACAACACAAGGGATACCAGGAAAACAACTTGGCAGCTCAAAGCCTTGCTGGACGCCGCTGATCCGGCGCCTCCACCCAGGCTGAGATGGGGGAAGAGAGAGCAGGGAATGTGAGTCCTGGGAGGTGGGAAGGGCCTCAGGATCCGTACCTGTCTGCCATAGACATTGACACAGATGCGCTTGCGCAGCACCAGCTGCATCTCTGCAGGGTGGCTGAGCTGGACAGTGGCTCTGACAATCAGGTAAACCCTCTCCTCCGCCGCCGTCCCCTTGCTGAGCTGGATGCAGTCGTGGACCGTGGAGTCCCACGAGGCTTCTGCTTTCACCTGCAAAAGAGAGGGGGGGGAAAAAAATGTATCCTCTAATAAGCATAATTAGGTGTATAATTAACTGTAATTAATTAAGCATAATTATCAAAAATACATAATACATAAATTTTGAGAGTCGGCTTCTCCGTTTCGCTCCCTGTGAAGAAAAAATCCCTGCACTTTAGAAGAGGCCATTTAAAAATCAAGATCAGTTTGCCAAATGAAGACGTTGGGATTAAAAAGGCCAACTTGCTCAAACTCTGGAACATTTCCTCTTGAAAAAAGATCTTTGAATACCCAGGATCATTGCAAATAAATTATAAAATATGCAGAAGTGCAGGACCATTTGGCCTAATTTATTAAGATAAACCAGAGAGCAACAGAGATTGCAGTGGAAATTTTCCATCACACCACGAAAATTCTGTCTGTATTTGAGAAATAACTTTGCTGAAGCCTTTCTAGCAATATAGCAAAAGCTGGAATTTTTCTTCTTGCGTGTTAAAATGCAAGTATTACTGAAGATTTAAATGGTTTATCTTCAAGCCATAAGAAAAATGGCCTGGTAGCCAAATTTCCAGGCTCTAAATGCAAACCTGGACAAAAAAAAAAAAAACAAACAAAAAACAAAACAAAAAAAAACAAAACAAAAAAAAAAAAAAACAAAAAAAAACAAAAAAAAACCAAAAAAACCCCAAACTTAACAGAACTACCAGGAATAAAGCTCCTCTAAAAACCAAAAAAATTTCATAAAAAAAAGCCAGATTTTAAGAAATAAGTCAGAGATTCTAAACCTAATAGCAGAAATGATAAACCAACAATTGTAAAGTTGTGAAATTATGAGTTATGTGGCAAAATGGAGGATAATGAGCGTAACAATGCAGAGATGAAAATGTTAACAATTAAGATTGATTGTTTTTTCAGCTGGGGCTTTTGTACTCTAATTTGCTTAGGGGTTTTGCTTTGTTAAATACAAACTGAATCTCAGACTTTTGGAATGTTTGGATGAAGGAAGATTCTTGAGTTTTACTGTTTTCCAAATCATGGTTACACTCCTATGGAATATTCCTTGAAAACACAGTTGCTCACAGGAGAAACAAGTGCTGTATCATTTCTATGACATATCTGATGTATTCTTTTCACATGTGGAGACACAAAAAGAACAATTAAAGGACTGAAATTCCTCGGTCTGCAGCTTCTCTTACCTCACTGTCATGATGCTTCACAATCTGCAGCTCAAAGAATTCCTCCTCCTCCTCTGCCACCAGAGTAGCATCCCAGCCTCCTGCCTCTGGGTCATCCAGGTTATCCTGGGAGCTGAAGTCATCAGCTGCAAACAGGAGGGGATGTGGAAGGTGAGGAAACACAAAGCAATCACCCTTTTTAAAAACCATCAGCAAGTCATGAATTCACATTTTCATCCCCAGCTCCCCACCTTGGCTACTTAGTTTCACCAACAAAATTAAAGCTGAATTGCTCCACTTAAAAAAAAAAAAATCCCATTTCTATGCAGAAAGTGCACAAAGATTTGGGGACACAGACTAAAATGTGCCTAGTAAAGGGCAGGAATCTCCCCCCGTGGCAAACACCCCTTCCTTGCCCACAGGTGGATTTCCAGCCCTGAGCTCATTTGGCATTAAATATGTGGTGCTGTTAAGATAAGCTGCTGGCTGAACAGGAGAAAACACAGCACTTTTAGATCATGATTAAACAAACTCCTAATCTGGCTTTTGAGAAGCCCAACCTGTCCTGGCTGGAGTCCCTCCCCATAAATTATTAACCAGCTCCTCTCTGAAGCCACTGGATCCATGGATGTGCTGTCCCAGGTGGACAAACCACCAATGCCAGAGGATTGCAGCCCAGGTCTCCTCCCAACAGGCTGAGTGTCACCTCCCCTTCTCACCTGACACCTCTCATCCAAATGTTAACCCTCTTTTAAACATCCTATCGAGGATTTATTTAACTGATTGCTTCCTGGATTTTTTGGGGGCTTCTTGGCTCCAACTTCCCATCTTTGGTAGCAGCATGTGACAAATACATTGTTCAAACTGCATCTTGCATTGGGATGCACTGAAACATGGGATTGTTAAAACCCTATGGGGTTCCTTCCATACATGATATTGTTCATTTTGAAACATTAAGCAATATGTTTCAGGAAAAATGGACACTCCTCCAATTAATCCACCTGCCATTCCAGGCTTCTGTGAATTTTAAGAGCTTGCTTCAATTCTGAAACCTCCCTGGCTGGATGAAGTTTGGTTCCAAATTACTCTGCCATCTTAAGGACCACTTACCATTCAAGTCAAGGAATATAACAGGAATGTGAGTTTCCATACCAGCCACAGGAGTCCTAAAATACAAGACAGGGTATTGTGGTGGCATTTAAAGTAAGAGAGATTTACCCAGCACAGGTCCCTGGTGCTCCAGACCCCCAGGACATTGCATTCAGACCATTGATAACCTCGGCAAACCTCTTTATTTTAATTTACTGCTGCAGATTCCAAGAGACTCAAATAAGTTATTTTTTCTTTTATATCAGCCTCTGAGAATTATTATCTTCTTCGACCTCTGCTTTCTGAAGTGTCTTCTCTCTCCTAAATGCTAATAGCAAAATTAAGTTTATTTACTCTGACACACACATTCATGAAATGCAAACCTCTCTACTTTAGTGGTGGCAGGGAAACCAGGGAACCAGAAAAGCCACTCCCAAAGTTTTTAAACTAACACTGATGCTGCCACTCCACACAGTTATTACTCTTTCTTACAAAACACATATTGAAGAGCCAAAACTCTAAATAGTGAACAAGAGCAGGCTGGAGTCTTGTAATTTATAAAGTGCTTGAATCATACTGAACATTTCCTCTGGAGCAAACCAGATTTTTCCCGGAGCAAGTTTCCTGCAGCTCCCCTGTTTTCAAACCTAATGAAACACACTGATGTGAAAGTTATGTGTTTCCAACAAGAACTTGATATTATTTTTTTTTAATGTTTTAGAAGCTCTGAGAAACTTCAGCTTCAAACTCCATGACACTCAATTCCATCAATAAATACTGTTAGAGGCTTGCTCAGAAAAGATATTCAGGAAGTTTCAAGGAACTGAAGTTGAGTTTGAGGTGAAACAACCCCAAATCCTTATCTGCAGTTGCTGCTCACAGCTGATGCAGCACAGCAGTCTCAGTCTAGTGCTCTCTACTATTTTTAATGTTCAGAAAATTACATGGAACACTTGCTGACTAAACAGAGTTTGTTCTCAAACCAGGAGTGCAACAAAATGCTCCTGGAGATGCAGTTTTATGATGAGAGGGCAGCCTTTTAAGTGAATTAACTAGGTAGTTAACATATTAGCTAATTTTTTTAAATGGCAAGTGCAGTGGTAATAAATATTGATTCCTTTTTTCAGAAGGTTATAATTACACCCTGATCAATAACAGCATCGTTTACCAAACAGCATTTCTGGATTTCAGAGACACAACCTGATAAAATAACTTAAGCAAGAGGCCTAATTTTAACAACTTTGCTCATGCAGGGTACAGAGGCCAGATTGAAGAGAGGAAAAAAAAATGGCCACAATCCAAAGCCAGGAATGGGCTGTGAATCATTTTTACATCCCTCCTCTGGGAATGGATGTTCCTACCACTCTGCTGGAGCTCCAGGGATCCCACTGCCAGCAGAAGGAACCATCACAGCATTCCTTTCTTCTGTGAGGGTCAGCCTCATCTCCAAGAGCTGAGCCTCCCGATCCGCGTCGTCCTCTGTTTTATCTGCAAGATGTCAGGAGGGCAGTCAGGACAGCAGAGCAGCTCTGAGTGCCTCTGGCACGTGGCAGGGACTTTGTATCCCCCATCACAGAATAAACCTGCTCTGCTCACAAGCCAGCACACAAAGAAACACCCCGAAACAACAAACAATTTCACAGAGGCTTCTCCAACTTTAACTTCACCTCCAAAAAAGCAAATTACTGCTGAGTTCAGAGATCCAGCTCTCCACGAACATCTTTTCTAAATTTGGCAACATATTAAGAGCAAAAGTGTGTGCACATCTCTCAGCCTTTTACCTTGAGCAGCATTTTTCTTACCGGGCTTCCCCACGAGTTTCTGCAGCTGCTGATCAAGGTACTCCTGGCGCTTTGTTAAGGCACAGAGCCACTTCCTACGGAGCCTCTCCAAATCCCTGTCCTAAAAAGGGGAAAAAAACCACATTAAATATTGCCCCAGGAAAGCCAAGGTTTCCTGATGGTGGTTTGCACATTTTTTCAACCCTTCTGCTCATCCTACACCCAAGCAGAAGATGAAGACTCATCCAAACCCTTCCCAGATCTTATTTGAAGTATTTTTCCTTGCCAACTCTTTAGCTTTTTTTCTGTACTACCCAGCTGAAAAAAACCCTTCATTTTATACAATTCTTTGCCCCCAAACTACTCCAAGACTCGCTAACCACCGGAGCTGGAAATCCCAGTCCTCACCACTCCCCTCAGTGTTTAGCAGCCTCATGTCAGGAATTCATCCCTACCCCACAGCATCCCACTCTGATGGCATCTGCAAATGTGCCCTTAAAATGATATTTTTTCAAGTGCTCATGTCCTTTAAAAAAACCCCAAAACACCTGAGTATCCCTAAGAACATTCAGTTCCTCCTCTAATATGCTTTACTCTGAAAACTTCTGCATTTGTAGGTGAGATTTTTAAATTTTTACCTGGTAACTGTCCATTTCATCCTCTTCTTCCTAGGCCAAAACAAAAAAATCATGCCATTAATTTTTTTTTATAGCAGGAAACCTAGTGAATGCAAAATGCATAACTATTTTAAGCAATATTAACAGTCTTACATAAAAATAGAAGTCTGAGTTTAGCACTGGTCAAAGAATTAAAACACACTGACATCCCAAAGATTTGCTGATATCATCTCATGTAAACACCAACCAGAACAATCCAATAATTATAATGGAAAAATTCACAGTAATGTTAACTATCAGAAGTCTTAATAATTGAAAGAAAGTGGAATACAAGAAAGAAACAGGAGAAACACCTTAAAACCTGCTGATCCTGGACAGCAAAGAAAAATGCTGTTTTACCTCTAAGACTTAAGTGTTTCAGCAAGTGCTGAAAAATCAAAGTCTGGTATAGAATCCCAGAATCCCAGAATTGTTAAGGCTGAAAAAGACTTTTAAGACCATTGAGTCCAACCATCAACCAGCACCACCACCATGGTCAGCACTGAACCTCAAGTGCCACATCCACAGGTTTTCTGAACACTTCCAGGGATGGAGACTCTACAACTGTCTTGGGCAGCTTTGCCAGGGTTGGACAACCCTTTCCATGAAGGAATTGTTCCAAATATCCAATCTGAACCTCCCCTGGCATAATTTAAGGCTGTTCCCTCTCATCCTGTCCCTGTTCCCTGGGAGAAATCCCAATCCCACCTGGCTGCCCCCTCCTGTCTGGGAATTCCAGAGAGGAAAATTCCCCCTGGAGCCTCCTTTTCTCCAGGCTGAGCCCCTTTCCCAGCTCCCTCAGCCCCTCCTGGTGCTCCA
>JAYDZK010000169.1:110986364-110999222 GCA_034509185.1 Euphonia xanthogaster | reverse complement strand
AATACCTAAATATGGGGTAAAAGGGAGAAGGACTTTGGACAAGGGGCTGGAGGGACAAGGGGCTGGAGGGACAAGGGGGAATGGCTTCCCATGGACAGAGGGCAGGCCTGGATGGGATATTGGGAAGGAATCCTCCCCTGGGAGGGTGGGCAGGCCCTGGCACAGGGGGACCAGAGCAGCTGTGGCTGCCCCTGGACCCCTGGAAGTGTCCAAGGCCAGGCTGGACAGGGCTTGAAGCAACCTGGGATAGTGGAAGGTGTCCCTGCCCATGGCAGGGGGTGGCACTGGATGAGATTTAAGGTCCCTTCCAACCCAAAACCACTCCATGATTCTGTGAATTCCACACAAGAAGGGAAGTAAAGCCAAGGCAATTAAAAAAAAATAAAAATTCACAATACCAGAAAAAAACATGTTTAGCGCAAAGAGGTGGACACTACCAGGGCAGAATGATGAAGCCCAGATACTCTCAAGGTTTAATTTGTCCATTTCTTTGGACAATTAATGAACATTTTCACACATTTCAGCTGCACAGTGACCTGGGTAACTCTCCTTATTCCCCACAATGCCAAAATAAACCCTAAAGAAATGGGCCCAGTCAAATTAAAAAATGATGCTAATTCCAACAAAAAAGGTCAAAATGCAAAGGGGGAAAGAGGAGAATTCCATACTCTGGGAGGGGAAAGTCAGCTGTCAAGTTCTGTTCTGGCTGCTCGGGAGAGAAAAGGACACTGACACCAAAAGGCAAATAAAACCCAAACCCCACAACTTGGCAACTTCTATATCTGGAAATGGGCTTTGAAAATGTAACCTGTCATAATGAGTCAGTGCTTTTGTTCACTTCAGGAAGTTATTTATGCACATTTCTGGAAGAACAATTAGATGGGCAACAAATGTAATGAACTGAAAGGAGCACAAGGCTGTGAATGTGGGGTTTGACCTTTACTGTGCAGCCTCTTAACAGCAAATTGCTCTGGCTTTTCCCTGATCTTTGTCAATGCCACTGGGATGACAACTAGGGTGGGATTTTAATACTTGGGAAATGAAATATTTATTATTTCATCCTCAGGAAACACTGCTTCATTACTTTGGACAGCTGCCACTATTTTGGGAGTAATACCAAAAAATTAAACAAATGGGGATTACTTGCAACGCTCAGAGTACTGTTAAGTCTGTGGCTGATATTTTAGAGGAATTTTTAGATATTTAATATTATGATATTTAACTTAAGACACCTTAAAGAAACTGATACACACACAGTGGATGCTTAGCACATTAGGCAGCTCAAATGAGAAGAGTCCAAAATCCACAAGTCATTTGCAGCATCACAGCCAGCATTCCTTGCATACCTCATGATGCAAATGTTGTAACCATAATTTTTCTGAACTGCAAACCACAGGGATTACATCACCACTGGTTTGTCCCTCTGGAAACAGAACTCAGAATTGCACTAATTCTTGGCCTTCATCTAACATTTAGGCCACGTTTCTCTTGAAATTTCACTGCAGAAGCAATCACAGAATAGGTTGGAAAAGGCCTTGGAGATCATTGAGCCCAACCTATGACCTAACACCACCCTATCAACCAATCCATGGCACTGAGTGCCACATCCAGTCTTTTTTTAAACACCTCCAGGGATGGTGACTCCAACACCTCCCTGGCCAGCCCATTCCAATGCTCAATCACTCTTTCCATGAAGAATTTTTTCCTAATTTCCCATTTTTTTCTAATGTCCAGCCTAAATTTCCCCTGGTGCAGCTTAAGGCTGTGTCCTCCTATCCTGCCAACTGCTTGTCTGGGAGAAGAGACTGACCCCCACCTGGCTACAACTTCCCTTCAGGGAGTTGTAGAGAGATATTGCCTAGGGCCTGTGAGAGATTCAACAGCTGGAAACAGGCAAGAAAACTTTATTTAACTGAAGTCACATCTCACAGGATGTGGCCATGCTGAATTCTTGAAATACAACAGCAGAGCTCTGCCTAAAAATCACTCAGTCTTAACTGGAGCTATCCATGCTTCCATGTCCTCTGCTTCAGAGAGTAAAACCAGGAATGCTCAATAAGGTGCTCAGCATCTCAATGAACGCCCATGTTTCAAGCCAGACACACAAAAAAGTGTAAAATAATTATATAAAGGGAGACAGAAGCATCGCCTGGATGCCCTGCAACATTCCCTCATGGAATTCTGTCTTAGGTTACAAGATGTGGCTGGGGGTGTTTATTCTATTTCCATCTGTTGGAGGTGGGGCAGCTACCTTCTGTTCACTGGGCACTTTTTCTTTATCTCTTCCACAACCAATCCTCCCTCCAGGAAATGTCTTCTGTTCATGGGCCAGTGAGTGTGCCTGCATGGCTGATAAATTCCATCATCCCACTGGGAGATGCTCCACCCAGGGGGAGGAGCCAAGCATCCCCACCTGGATATAATCTGAGATTTGGAACACCAGAGCAACTTTTTCCCACTGGATTCCCAGAGAAGCAGCTTTCTTCTCCACTGGATTCCCAGAGGAGCAGCTTTCTTCACCAGATTTCCAGAGGAAGACCAAGCCCATCTACACCACCACTGGACATTCAGAGGAAAACTCCACCCTTCTACAGGAGCACCACACCTGTCACAGCAGGAGGACTGCAGCCACCATTTAATTGGACTACTGCCAACACCCTGACCAACGGGGTGTCAGTTCATATTCTGACTCTGTCAGTAGTATTTTCTTTTTGTACTATTGCATTTGTATTTCTTTTAAATTTTCCTAGTAAAGAACTGTTATTCCTGTTCCCATATCTTTGCCTGAGAGCCCCTTAATTCCAAAACCATAGCAATTCGGAGGGAGGAAGTTTACATTCTCCACTTCAAGGCACTCTCCTGCCTTCCTTAGCAGACATCTGAATTTTCAAACCAACATGAATTCCTTCTGTAGAGTCGGCTAAGCTCTACAGGGTGTCAGTTCACATTCTGACTCTGTCAGTAGTATTTTATTTTTGTACTACTGAGCTTGTATTTTTTTTTAATTTTCCTAGTAAAGAACTGTTATTCCTACTCCCCTATCTTTGCCTGAGAGCCCCTTAATTCCAAAACCGTAACAATTCTTGGGGAGAGCATTTACATCTCCCACTTCAAGGGAAGCTCTCGCCTTCCTTAGCAGACACCTGTCTTTTCAAACCGAGACAAATTCCTTCTGTAGAGCCAGCTAAGTTTGCTGGATTTGCAAGGCTCGGGGTCTGTACCTCAGCCTTGGTGAGCTGCTCCCGCAGCTTCTCCACCTCCTCGCGGAGCTCGCGGATGATGCGGGCGTTGGGGTCCTCGTTGACCACGGCGTGGTTGACGATGTTCTTGGCCCTGTCCGCGTAGCGCAGCGTCGACAGCGTCTCGTCGTAGTTGTCGGCCGCTGGGCTCACCGTGGCCACCATGGCTGTCTTGCTGTTGCCCCCGAGGCTGTCCTGGAAGGTTTAGGGGGAGTGGTTTAGAATCAGTATTTTTATTTTGGTTTGCTGGGTTAAGGGTTTGAGCTGTGGGAGTTGAGAGAAGGTCGCGATTTTTAATGTTTGTTTTTGGAAGCTCGTTTGGGAAATGTCGTTCTTGGATTTGGGCATTCTTGGCTTTTTTAGTTTCAACAGGAACCAAAAAAAGGCCCTGTTTGGGCTTAACAGGGCCTGGTAAAGGATTCAAAGTTTTCTTTCTATGTTTTCTGCTCAGGTTTACAAACCAGAAATGTAAACATTTCAGCAGTGAGCTTCTCAGATGCCGCTGAGGGAGCTCAGGAAAAACCATGATGAATTCAGATTATCTCTAGTATTTTAAAGACTAGGAGACAGATGTCTTCAAGAAATAAATTACTGAGATATCTGTTCATAAACAATATAGCTGATCTTACTCCTACAAACATCCAGAACGGGGCCCTTCCCTTCCTCCCACTGGCACAACTCACAAATCTAAACTCAGTTATATAAGAAATTACCCTCCTGGAATTTAGTTGAGAGAGAAGAAGGGCACGAAACAAGGAAGGAAACAAGGAAGAAAGGAAGAAAATGAGGAAGGAAGGATTCAATCTTTTTACTGACCATAAGATTATGGTTTACAATTTCAGCCAAATATAGATGCATGAAGATAAAATATTCTGGTTTAAATTGTGCAGCAGATTTTTTCTTTTTCTGTGTGGAAGTTTGGTTTCTTTGCTTTGTCTGGAATTTTGGGGTGAGTTTTTGTTTGTTGTTTTTTTTACCCAATATCCCTTTCTGAGAAAAACCACGCTCTTAATTTTCATCTTCAATAACCCATAAAATGTAGGTCAGGCATTGCCATTAGAACAATCTGACAGCATTAGCTGCTTGTCAAACCATTTCAGTTCCAAAGCACACGTGGAGCATTCCCCAGCAATAATCATTAAAATACCCCTTTAAGTATCTCCCCAAGACTCTCCTTTTGGCTGTGTGATGCCTAAACCAGTTTGACAGGAGTCAGGCTGTTGGCAGCACTTGGCTGTCTCTGGTCATGTAAAAGGGCATGGAACTCATATGAAACATAAATCTCTGCATATTTATAGTGTTCAACACAGTCAGCACAGGCAGGTAAGTGTATTTATACAGAAATCAGCAGCAAAGAACAGCCTGCTGACTGATCTCACAGTGACTTTACTCATCCAAGGATTAGCCAGTGTTTACTCCAAATTAATCCATGGCTTGGGAGGGTCCCCCCTTCTGCACCACAGAAATGGTTTTTTAACTGAAAACTTTAAGACTAAGAGGAGCACTAATGAATCAGTCCATGGGATTTCCTGGCCAAAAATTAGGAATGACACCCTGCAACTGCAATCCCTGTTCCACATAAAAAGCTGGAGTTTGGCAGGGAGCTGGCCAGGTACTCCCCTTCCAAATCCAACCTTAACTGTTTGCACTTTGGGAATGTCCTTCACTGCGCTAATTAGCTCCAAAACAGGATGAAATAATTATTTGAATTGCAGCTCTGCTGTAGAGGCAGCTGAGAACAGTGATACACCAGAACCCACAATACACCCATCATAAACTGGGCAAAGTCCCTCTTGTAGCAATTCAAGCCCAATGCCAGACTGTCTAATAAAGTTTTATGTATAAAACCTATGTGCTGATTTCATTGGTTTCTTTAATGATAAGCAAGAAAGGTGAAAAAAATAGCAAATCAGCCACTCATTAGTGAAAAGAGTCTGTAAACCAGCCTGGCAAGACTGGGCTTGCATGTGTTAGAGAGCCAGAATGGAAATAAAGAAGTTATTTTTAAGAATTAACTAGCTTTTTCTCCTCTAGCAGCAAGATTATTGTGAAAACAACTCAAAATGCAGAGCTCAGAAATTGTATTTTTAATAGCAGCCATCAGGTTTCTGATTAACATGGGTAAACAAGATGTTTGTGCCAATACAATTTGATTCAAACTAGAAATTACAGAACTGACAAAGCTATTGTGCTCCCTGCACATAACCTGATGCCACCTCTCAAGCAATGGTATTTTTCAAAACGGCACTTTTGTCTAAAATCCTCAACAAAGTTAAGCAAAAAGCGCCAGATCTTGAGGTTTCCTGAACTGATTTCTCAGATTTGTGGACAGACACTGCACGACAGATATTCCTGCTGTTAGAACATATTTAGTCTGCTTTGGTATCATAATTACAAGTTCAAAGCCAGGGAGAAAGCTCAGCCCACTGTCACAGACACATTTTATGAAAAATACATTCGTTAGGATCTTTTCTCCTGAGAAGCTGAGAGGCCTCAGAAACAAAATGGAAACAATAATTATCTGCTGCTGTGGAATGCAACAAGTGCATCTTTGATTGGCCTCATGTGGTTGTTTTTAATTAATGGCCAATCACAGTCCACCTGTCTCAGACTCTCTGGTCAGTCACAAGATTTTATTATCATTCCTTTCTATTCCTTGCCAGCTTTCTGATGAAATCTTTTCTTCTATTCTTTTAGTATAGTTTTAATATATCATTTTCTTTTCATATAATACACATCATAAAATAATAAATCAGCCTTCTGAAACATGGAGTCAAGATTCTCATCTCTTCCCTTGCTGGGGTTGTCTGCAATTCAGCAGCCCACCATCTCATGGCTTCTCCCAACAGGCCCCTTTAAACGAATAAATCCCTCCTTTGATCTCTAATTAAAAAAAAAATAAAATTAAATGTTCCCCCTTTCAAAACAAAGCTTCAATGAGAGCTTTTTTGTTAAAAACCCCAAAAGCCCCCAAGCCTTTTGTTGGCACTAACGTGGCTGATGTTGGACACAAAGAGGGTTTGCCTGAAAGGAGGCAGAACAAAAGTGAGCTCCCGTTCCTGCGCCGCGTCCGGCCGGCAGCACCGTGGCCACAATGCCCCAGACAGGTGCTGAACAGGAATTGCAGTCTGCTCCCTGGATTTGTTTAGAAATGGAGCAGCAGAACTAATTCCAACAAGGATGGAAATTCTTCAGGGAGGCTTCCACCCTGCTGCAGCCACATCAGGAGCCCAGAGCGCACCGGGGCGAAGTGAAGTTGTGCAGTGGCTTTGTTGCCGAATTGCAGAGAGCCAAAACAAATCATTTGTTTCTTGTAAATGAGAGTAAAAACTCAGTGTAAATACAGAGAGGCAAAAACGTATTTAAACACTGAAAAGGCCTCAGTGTAAGAACACTGTGCTGTGAGAATCTGTTTTACTCAGACACTGTTTGTGTCATGCCACTAAGATTTTTATGTGGCTATTTGATGTCCAGATCTGTTCGGGATAAATAATTTCACAAGTCATGCTAAAAGGTTCATTAAAAGGCAGCACTGAGAAAAATGAAGGTTTGTGTGGGAAGAGGTTACAGGAGCAGGGATTTTGTTTTACTTAAGCATTGAATTCAACTTTGTTTTCAAATCTCTGCAAGGAAAAATGTGTTGGTTCTTTTTAATCTCCACACTTCTGTACAACCTGCAAGTCACTTTGTCTTTTTCTTTCCAGGCAGTTAAATCTCAGGGTTGTGAAATTTAAACAACCCTAAAAACATTGCTAAGAAAGGGTGGGGAAGCTAAGACAACAAAGTCTAGCCAGAGCACCTACAAAAAAGTGAGAGGACAAAGAATGGTTGATGATGCCACAAATCAGTTTCTTCTCAGATTATTTCCTTCTACCAGTAAGTATCTCAATCGCTCCTGGATAACAACTAAACAGAGCACAAGGGGAAAAAAAAATTACTTATCTAGATCTCGTATTTAACAATTTGGGTTTCTTCATTTAGACTGTACATATGTTCATCCAAGTGCCATCATGAAACACTCCTTTTTCCCCCCAAAAAAAGACCAAATAAGAGTCCTGTGCAGTTCAGAAAATGATTTAATTGCTCATTTCACATGAACAGCATCTCTGAAGTCTCCTGACCTGTTCCTCAGACTGTAACTGGGATATTGCTCTGCAATTACACTCTGCTGACAAAAGTAAAATATCCTAACAATTAAATTAGACAATTAGGAAAAGGTAATTGTCTTAATCAACATCTTCAGAGCTAAGCATACCAGAATGTAAAATCAGCTGTATGCAGAAATAACCCAAATTAAATTAGCCCCAAGGTTGTGTGTGAAGCTGTACTTACACTGACCCATAAAATATACCCTGCTTTTAATTTTATTTTTGAAGTTCCTTAATCCTTAGGCCATTGCAGGTCAGTAGAAGACACATATTTAGTCTGCAGAGATTCTAATGGCTTACATCCAGCTCATTTTCCAAAGACAATTATGGTTAACATCAAACTCAGAAAATGAGGCAAAAAGCACAGAATTTTGATTTCATTCAGTGAGACTCTTCTCCCCCTTTTCTCTCTTTTATTTAACTTTAAAAAAGATGATTAAAAAAAAACCCTTACTTACTTTAAGTAACCAAGTGAGCACAGAATCACGATATGGAACAAATTTGTTCTTGTTCTTGCCAGCAGCCTGATCTGCCAGGGCAGAAATAACCAGCCCCAGAGTTGTGAGGGATCTGCCCAGAGAACACAAACAGTTATTAACAAGGGTAAATATTCATAAGTCAAATGCATATTTAGACAGTGACTTTCTCTCTGAAAACATGCTCTGAGGAAAAAATTCCTAGTTTAATTCTGATCATTCTTTCTTCACAAAAGCACCATTATTTTTTTCAGTATGTTTTCAGTCTTAATAATCAGGTCTTCACAATGAAATTCATGGCAGCTGCAGGAACACGAGGATTTTTTTAAAAGATGGAGATCTTGTTCCCATATCTAAGAGTACTGCGTGTCAGAAGGAGAAATAGAGAGAAGGAGAAAAATTGACTACAGGAGCTGCATACTGTGTTACAAGTAGGCTGTATGTAGCAGGAAATGGTGATGAAAAAAGGAAAACAAAGAATCTCAAAGCCTTACTTGTTAATGTTGCTTCCTTCTTTCAGCCTGTCTCCTGCAGCACCAGTTTTAGTTGCCCTTTCACTACCTGCCAAGTCCACCAGGCTGAGCTTGCCCACCTTCTCACCTGATGTCTGGGGAAGGAAGCAGAGAACAGCCCCTGTTAGGTCACTTCAATCAAGTCACATTGTTTGATGTATTTTACAACAGCAGTCAAACTTCATTTTTGGTGTAAACTCTTGCTCCAAACCCTTTGAGAATGGCTGGATTTGAACAGTGTCCTGTGCTAAGTCACCACCTGCTGCTTCAGAAACAACAGGGAAGTCATGGATGATGTGAAGCCAGGTACTCTGACATCTTCAAATAGCTCAGAAATCTCCAGAGGAGACATACACAGGGCACACTAATGAAGTGCTGAACCATGAAAAATTCAGAGTTATGCCAAGGGAGTCACAAGCAGAGACAATCTCCTAAAATCCTTGGATTTTAGATCAGTTTCTTCTGTTTTTCAGTGATCAGGAACGAACCTGATGAGAATCATGTTATAATTTACATAAATTATCACAATTGCAAAGTCTCCTTTACCCTTATCAGCCTCCTGGAACACTGTCCCAGCTGTGTGAGTATGTAAACCTGTAATGCACATTTTGTTACAAATTCTTTTATCTCATTTGACCCAAAATGACATTCTGAAACACTCCATGAACCCCCTAAATCAATCTGAAAGGGAAAGGCCAACTGTATTTGAGAACAGCTTGCTCACATCATGTTCTTCTGTAGCATCTGCACCTTCAGCACCCCAGGATCCCAACGCAACGTGCTGCACCCCCATAAATGAATGGGATCATTCAAATCATTAAGCTCTCAAAAATTACACCCTAAACCTATCAAAATATGATGTGATCATGGAACATGCCATTTCCAGGACTGAAAGGACCAGCAGATGGGAGAACAGGGAAATCTGTTGCAGAAGTTCACACAGGGGTCACTGGAAGGTGCAGAGAACATGGACAGTCACAACCACTCTGCATCCAGGCTGAGCAGGACCACACAAAAACCAGGTATGAAAAGCATGCACAAGAGCCACAGCAAAACTGGAATGACAAAATATGGAAAAAAAAAAAAAATCAGCGCAGTAGGATGCCGATTTGAAGTGCAAAGGGGAAAAAAAACGCAAATAAAGAATGAGGAAAATTGTGTGGATAAGAAGATTGGTGGAAACTGAGAAATTAGGAGGAGAAAAAAAGCCCAAATTCTCATTATGCTTTCCAATATATCCAATATTTAGGCTCAGATTTGCTCTGTGAATGCTCAAAATTTCTCCAAGGCTTTGAAAATCTTTAGGAATTGTCCAAGCACAGAATCTATCACTGAAGCTTAAAGATACTTTCAATTCCAGTTTATCACCATTTTCTGTGAGGGACTAAATAATATTGACATAATTTCATACACTCCTCCAAGGCATATTTATGTATAAGGCAACATATTTATGTATAAATTAAAATATGTGCAGCTTTAAATGCTTTTTCAATATTGAGTATTTACACATAAAAGCATTAATGGCATACAATGCAAAATATTTAAAATTATTATTTTTTTTCAATTTAGAAACTTGATAATTTATACAAATTTGCATTAATTTAGAAAGCTGGTAATTTATATCAATTTGCATTAAATAACCACGAGGTTATTCAATTTGCATGAAATAACCACCAGTGTACATTTGGAGATCCATTTGGATCACCAAAGGTACACTCAGGTGTATTTCTATTTTTCACCTATTTTATGTTTAGCCTGTGCTACAAACTGCTGCTTCCAAAGAAGTGTTTCTTTTCCTGTGAAATACATTAAAGCAAGAGACACATCCCAGCCTGGCATTTGGACCTTGCAGCTGGATTTTCTTACCCCTGATTGCACATCATAGAGGGTGTGGGTGAGGATGATCTTGAAGACTGCGTGGGACCGACTGCTCTCCTCATTCATGTTGGTGGCAGCCACTGTCCGAGATTTGTTGCCCTCAGACATCAAGGACTCGATGTCCTAAATACAATTTTCACAGCCATGAGTATATCTGCATTGACATCCTTTTCAATTACCTCCAAAAATCATCTCATCTTGGTCCAACACAGTATTTTCGTGCTAAGCCTCCCATTCGTTTATTCAGAGATGTGTGATGAAAAAAAATCAAAGTTTTTTTGGCTCTAGAAACTCCACAGTGTCATGACTTCATCCACTCCTCAACCTAGATATTAAATGATCAACAAAAATAACACACCTGGCTGCACACAGCAACACTCAAAAGCAGAGATAGAAGTGAGGAAACAGCAATTTGTGTTTGAACCCTGTCACATTTTAGCCTCAAGTTGTCATGGTCTGAGGATCTGGAATACTGACAGAAGGCTCAGAGGTTTATAAAACAGAACCACACTGAACAGGACATTATATTCCTCCAAATTTTAAGAGCTTATTAAGTGCTTTGATCTGTTGTGATGCTTGAGAAGGTGCAGCTCCCCTGCTTTGGGGTTTCACAGCAATTGTGTAAAACCTCAAGATCTTGGGCTAAACTTCTATTTCTGCATCTCTGGCTGGGTGATGCTACAAAAACTCAAGTAAACAGTCAAACAAAGGACCACCACAGACCACTGACTCCAAATTCTGGATTACAAAAAGCTGCTGGGCAACATGGAAAGGCAAAGCATGAAATGTGTCCTGTCTTAGCAGAAACCAGCACAGAGAGCAGGATGAACACCTGGAGAAACTGCAATTGCACTGTTTTCATGTTTTGGTTGACAGATTCCATCCCATATTTATCCATTTTTACCTCAGTAAGTAAAAGCTCCTTAAAAAACAGGGCATTTTGTGAATGCACATATAAACATTTACTGCCCTGCAAGCCAGTTTCATGTGATGCTCTCAAGTATTTGCTTGGTAAACAACCATCAGCTCATAATTCCAGCTACTGGGAAGGGAAATTACTGAGCAGAGCACGACAGGCAAAAAGTGACACAGTGGGGCACTGAGAGCCTGTCTCTGCTTAATCCTGGGCCTGTAATTAATCCCAGAACACTTCCTCATGACAGTCTGCACTCATCTTAATGCTGAGAGGAAACCTGTTCCATTCAGCAGCTGAATTACTTCCAGAATTGTTGAGCAGCACAAGATGAAGGGAGTTTCTGCTCTCAGCCCTGCTCTACCCAGGGATCCCATCACAGCAATCTGCAGCTCTCTTGCTCTAAGATTACTGATAAGGAGCATTTTAGTAGTTCTGTCGATCTTAAGGGACAGCAGCTGGTGTTTAGGGTGTGAAGATAAGCCTTTCATAAAGTTGATCCTTACCTTGTAGCTAGCAACAGCTAGTTTGGATAGGCCATCTACGTAAGGGCCATAAACACTGTGTTCTCTAACCTTTAATGACTGACGGCTTCTGGTTGGGGGAAAAAAAAGGGATTTATAAGCACATGACTGACTTAAGACAACATTTACACAAAGTCCATTTCTCACTGACACATCTCAAACAGGATGGTCACACAAATACCCACTGAAGCACAGAGCAAGGCACAGCATGCAAATACAAAAAAGCTTTATAACACAGAAAAAGCTGACAGAGACACTGTGTTGTCACTTCACAAAAGGTACATTTACTCCAGGCTTTTAGTCTTGCTACTTTATTTTGATTTATAATGAGGAGATGCAGAGATCAGGAAGCAGCAAAAGCCATCCTAGGCAAATGTTTTAGATGGGATCCATTAAGGCAAACTGGTTATGTAAAGGAAGAGTGTAGGACAAATACTACAGTGCCATTCACACACAAATTCCTCACCCTTTGGGGTCAAGGAGATCTCTGACTTTCTCATTGTAAATCTCCATGTAGGATACTTCCACTTTGAAACTCTGCTCTTCATTTTCTTCTTTCTGTGCTCTTTCAAAGAGTCCACTGCAAAGTCTAGGGATTAATCCAGGCTGATCAGCAGTACCCATCATGGTGTAGGATTTTCCAGACCCTGTGTGAGGGAAGCTGTGATTAGAGAACATGCAACAAAGGTTCCTGCTGTGCAGAATATTGATAGGAAATAAAGGAGTTGGTTTTTTTGTTTTTCTTTTCAGTGAAAGGTATTTTTTCAGTTTTCTGCTTTAAAGTAACCCAAACACCACTGGTTAAAGATTATTTTAATTAAAAGGAAAACAAGAAATTTGGTTCAGAGTGCCGGAGAACTTTTAGGCAGATACAGCCTTACTGTAGATGACAAGTCACTAATGAGAAAACTCTTCATATTACTCCTTAAATATTACATTAAAATGACAATTCAAGATTACTCTAACCACAGAGGCAGAAAATCTGAGCAATGCTCTGACTCAAGGACAATCATGATCATGCCAAAGATTATCATATGAAGTGTGCAAAATAAGGGTAGCCAGCAGCAACAGAACCTTACTTCTCATCCTGCCCACCTCATATCTGATGTTACAAAAGAGGAAGACATTTCTTATCTACATTAGAAGGTATTTTGCCTCAAACAATGTC
>JAYDZK010000169.1:110963909-110980381 GCA_034509185.1 Euphonia xanthogaster | reverse complement strand
CCATCTATCCCTGCCCTCTGGCAGTGGGAAGCCATTCCCTGTGTCCTGTCCCTCCATCCCTTGTCCCAAGTCCCTCTCCATCCCCAAGGATGCTCCCATTTGAGGTGCAGGCAGCTCCTTGGCCAGCAGCCAAAAATTCACATCTATCTCAGATACAGCAGAAGCATCCAAGGCAGGGAAGGAAAACTTATCTTTCAGACACTGAAGGATGTCACTGAGATGCTCCCAGCTACTTGTTTTCACTTGTATCCAGCCTGACAGGAATTTGCTAACTCCCTTCTTTTATCTCCTCTCAGTTCAATGTCAAACAGAAGTAGAGGGAATCTAATGCATCTAATTCTAAAAATAAAAAAGGAGGAAGGCTACTCCAAAACAACATCCTACATTTAACAGCATTTTATTTACTGCAGGGAATTGCAACAAGATGATCTTTAAGGCCTTTTCCAACTCAAATAATCTGGTGATACCATGAATATATATGCTGTTTTGAGAGTGAATGAAGACATGGAGCTTGGGTAATAATTTCTGTTTAAACTATCTCTTACACAGGGTAAACGTGTCCTGATCCAGCTTCTTCATCAGGACACACTTTTTTATGAACGTTCTGGTGGTTCCACAGATCTCAAGCACAATGTAAAAATATGAATAAAATCAGAGCAGGTCCCAGCTGAGACCATCAGTGCATATGCAATACCACTACTGCTTCATTTTTTTAATAGATTAATTAAATTACATATTCAAACACAATAAACTATCCAACCATAGTTAATAGTGGCATTTTAGTAACAGCCAGTTTTTCTGTGTTCAAAAGGGGGGAAGGAAGGTTTAGTAAGCCTAAGTGTATTTCAGATTGTGCACACAATGAGGGGGAAAAGGGAAAACACCCCAGAAAGGAGCAGAGGTGAACCCTGGCTGGGGAGAGGAGAGCAGAGCTCAGCCCTTATCTCTTCTGTCTGGCTGACCCCCCAGCTCTGAGATAGCAGCCAGCTGGCAAATCAGCACATGCTCTAAATCAGTCACAGCACATCTCCCTTCTTGTCTCAATCAGAAACTGGCAGATGGGGCAAAGGGAGGAGAAAGGTGGGAGGTGGCAAGGCAGGAAGCAGGGGAAAGAGCTCCAGAAGCTCTAGGACAGGAGCTGACTTGCCAGGCATGGGTTTTCTTCTCTGTATTTTTTTTAAAAAGAACATTTCCTATGGCAACAGCAACTGCAACAACATCCAAACTGTACATTTGAGTGATGCTGCCAAGGGGCACAAGGCTATGCTGGATTTATGGAATTGAAACGTAACATTTTGTCATTTTCAGAAGCTTCTGGACTAGCAAAATATAATACAAATTTGAGGGTTAGAAAAAGAAAAAAAGAGAGGAAACAATTCCAAATATGAATCAGGAAAGTCTCAGGAAATCTCTCCAGAAATTCTTATTGCTTTCCATTTTCAATCTTCCATAACCACTGCAAAAACAACCATATCAAAGTCCACTGTAATTAGTGCTATTTTATGCCCTTCTGCATCAACTGTCCAGCAAAAACTTTAGAAAGCAGCTAAAAATGTAACTAGAAAAAGAAACTGATGGGGAAAATCTCCTTGGGGTTTACAAGCGAAAAGGTGTCAGTGTCCCCCGAGAGATCACTCTGTAAGGCCACATCTTTATGTTCCCTAAAAAAGTATTATTATTATTAAAAATAATGTTGACATGATGTGTAACAGTAATTTACTCTCTGGATGCAGTCATTCTGGAATTCTGGTATTTTATTATTGAGTTGTAGCAGGTAGAAGCTGTACAATAACTATCCTAGGTTCTGACAGGCACAACAGCATCATTTACCAATACTCCCTGAAATCAAAAAACTAAAGTTATTGGGCAGAGTTTGTCATCCCCTCAAATCTTTCCTTCCTTTCTTTCCTTGGTTAAGTATGGCTCAAAATAGCACTGGTATGGAAAACCCTGAAGCACAATTTCTTTTGTGGCTCCTTGTTTTGGTTTGAAAAGATTGCTGCTTGTTTAGGAAGGTAGGAGCTTCCCTTGAAATGGAGAATGTAAACCCCCTCCTTCTGAATTATCATAATTTTGAAATTAAGAGGTTCTTAGGTAAAGATATGGGAGTAGGAATAACAGTTCTTTATTAGGGAAAAAAATAAAATAGGAATGTAATAATACAAAACAACACTGACAGAGTCAGAATATGACCTGACACCGTGTGGGTCAGGGTGTTGGTAGCAGTCTGATTAAATGGTGGCTGCAGTCTTCCTGGAGTGACAGATGTGGTTCTGTTGAAGCAGTGATCTTGTAGAAGGGTGTAGCTTTCTTCTGCAAGTCTAGTGCTGGTGTAAATGAGCCTGGTCTTTTTCTGGGAATCTGGTGGAAAAGAAACTTGTTCTTTTGGGAAACTAGTGGAAAAGGTTGCTGTGGTGTTCCAAATCTCAGATTATATCCAGGCAGGAATGCTTGGCTCTTCCCCTTGGGTGGAGCATCTCCCATTGGGATGATGGAATTTATCAGCCATGCAGGGACACTCACTGGCCCATGAACAGAAGATATTTCCTGGAGGGAGGATTGGTTGTGGAAGAGATAAAGAAAAGCTGCCCAATGAACAGAAGGTAGCTGCCCCACCTCCAACAGATGGCAAATAGAATACACACCCCCAGCCACATCTTGTAACCTGAGACACTCCTGTACAGTGTTTTATGGAATCACAGAATGGTTTGGGTTGGAAAGGACCTTAAAGTTCCTCCCGTTGCAATCCTGTGCCCCTGGCAGTGATACCTTCCACTGGAATGAAAGGTGTTTTTGTTTTCCCTCGTTCCTTCTCACTCACCTGCCAGGAGCTTCCCTACTCAAACACAGCAGAGCCAGGAGCATCTCAGGAACATCAAAGATCCCATTCCCAGCACTGAGTTTTGCTAAGCAAAATGAGGCTCTGTTTGAAGAGCAGTGGGTTAGCATGTAATGGATTTCATGGACTGAAGGGTTTCTCAAGAAATCTCATCTTCAAACAAGGCTTTTGGGTCTTGATGGTGTTTGGGCACTGCCCAGGCTCCCCAGGGAATGGGTACAGCCCCAAGGCTGCCAGAGCTCCAGGAGTGTTTGCACAATGCTCTCAGGGATGCACAGGGTGGGATTGTTGGGGTGTCTGTGCAGGGCCAGGAGTTGGATTAATAATCCTGGTGGGTCCCTTAAATCTCAGGATTTTCTATAATTTTGTGGCCCCTGGCCATATCTCAGAGGGCAAATATTGGGTGTGAGAAGTGGCATTCCAAAGGAAGTGCTCTCATTGCCTCAGCATTAGACACCTTCCTGAACAGGAGATAGGATTTAACAACCCAGACTCTTTTATTCTGAAGAAACTGGGCTTATTCTGAAGAAACTGGGCTTATGATGTCCAAGCTTCCCTATCCTTCAGGACCTTCCTAGAGTGGAGAAGTTGATACGTGGTACAGGAATCACTGAAGAGCTCCAGCACCAGGAAGTCTCAAGGCCTTGCAGCAGATGCAAAGGAGGCACCAAAAAAAACCCCCAAAACCCAGGAAGATCTTGGATTTGTTTGAACTTTGGGAGCCCAGTTATCTTTCTGAAGCAGATCCTTTAATTGGTAGCTTGTGTTGTTTTGGTTTTTTTTCCCCTGTATGAATATAGGACTTAGAATGAAGTATTTTGAAGAGCCAGCACTGCAATGGTCAGGGTTTTACTGTTTAAATTTCAGCTGCAGAATTTCTTTCATGGCATAAAAAAAGGTCAGCCAATGGTGAAATAAAATATAGAGAATAGATTTAATGATTTTACTAACACAGACATAACTGAAACGCAGCAGTACGACAGCTGATAACAAAAATCAGAATTCTTTTACAGAGAGAAGCTGTTTCCTCTCCTTCTGTGTATCAGACAAATACAACTTGCAATCCATTTTGCTGCTGCCAGGTATATACAATGACAGGAAAAGTCAACTAAACCAAATCTGATCACTTCAGGCTTATCCTATGATACTTAGAAATCAATTTTCACAGAATATTGCAGACTGTAAAGTGCTTACGGTTGTTGGGTTTCACAACTGTTTAACAGTTTATAAATATTTTTACCCAATTTTGCATTCAAGTGGAATCAAAATGCTGAGGCCCACCAAACTCCAAATTTTGATCATGTCCTGCAATTAATATTTTTCTTACAGAGTCTCATCTTTACTTCCACGGCAATACTGAATTCTTTGGGAAAAAACCACACTGCCCTATTTGAGCAAAAGATTTTACTGCAATCAGAAACAGCCTCTTTAAAACAAAATCCCCAAATACATTAAAAAAAACCAACAAACCAAACCAAACCTGTGAAAGAGCATACACAGTTCAAAGCCTAAACTTGTGTAGCTAAAAGGAACAAAGGTAATCACTGTTCCTTGGAAAATTCCTGCAGCGCTCCAAGGCATTCCAGGCGTAGCTGGCGGTTACTTAGTTTCTACTGACAAAACTAATTTTTGCCAGCTCACTCAAAACAATTAAAAAAAAAAAAAAAAGCCCCAAACCCCAAGAACTCGGGTTGAGCAGCAGCTTTGTGGGTTTGGGATATTTTGTACTTGGAGCTAAATTTTCTGTATTGTTGGTACAATAATCTGCTTAGTCCTGACCACATTCAAGCGGTGCATGGATCCCATAAAGCTGGTGTTATGACAAGGGGATTACAACTTTATCCTTTTGTTTGTAAATACTCAGATGTCAGGATACTATTGTGCTCTAGAGAATGTTTGGTGAACAGCCAGTCCCCAAACTTTCAATTACTATTGTGAATTACAGTATTTTTTAATGAAGTGGGCTGTAGCTACCTTTTTATAGCCATATGAGGGAGGGAAAGAGCCTCCTTAGGATGTGGCAGCTTTTTAACTCCTCCAGGAGATCCCAAATGGAAAATGATGGCAGGTGGAGCAGCACGTACAGGAAAATATACAATATATACAATATATGGTAATCTTGTTCTATAGCACGAACAAACTCAGCATTCACATCCAGGGTAACCTTCAGCCAAGCCACTGGCACACAAGATTAATGCCAGAATGATCCCCTGGGCACTGTGGAAAGCAAAAGATTGGAACTAAAAGGAATTTAATCCTTGAAAGGGTATTTCTAGAACTCTCTCAGGTCACCAAGACTGGGTTTTCTACCTTTGGTAGATCACCCAGCTGTATCACCCAATCCATAAATTCATTAGAGCCTCCACCTTGCACCAGTTTGAGTTTCTGTCTTCCTTGAAAACACAAATACACCAACCAGAATCACTTGGAAAGAGAGTAGATTTCTCCATGGACTCTGCAATATTTACACAAGTACCTAAATACAAATGGGTGCACACAATATCCCAGAAGAATCCCAGAACAATTTGGGGTGGAGGGGACCTTAAAGCTCATCCAGTGCCACCCCCTGCCATGGGCAGGGACACTTCCCACCATCCCAGGCTGCTCCAAGCCCTGTCCAACCTGGCCTTGGAAAATTCCAGGGATCCAGGGGCAGCCACAGCTTCTCTGGGCACCCTGTGCCAGGGCCTCCCCACCCTCACATGGAAGAATTTCTCTCTAAAATCTCCTTCAGGCCCCCTCTGCTTGAAACAAGGAAGAGAAAAAGAGAAAAACCAAGACATTTGCAGGAGTACAAAGGGGTCCAGAGCCAAGGAGGCTCCAGAGCAGCCCCCAAGCTCTTCACCCTCACATTAATCAATCATTCCACACTAAGGAAATTACTGTAAGGACTCTTCAACTCAGGAAAACAAATGCCTCACCAAGAGCACTCAGAAAATGTTGGTAATGTTTTCTATGCCTTTTAAATAGGCACTAGCTCCCTCCAAGCACAAATGTGTAGGAGAGGCATCTCTTGAGAACTTGCTCATTCCCCATCCACTCTCCTACTGAATTACCAACACCACGAGGCAGCTCTGTACTCATAACACTTGCTAGTCAACATTTTTTGACATCCCCAAAGAACTTTCAGTCATTTATCTCACCACTGTCCAGGCAATTTGTGTTAGATAATCACCAATGCAACTTGGGAATCACCTTCTAGCCCTGAGGCTTAAATAAGAAGTGAAATTGCTTCCTTCACTTTCTTTTTTTGGTTCCACAGGTCTGCCTTGTCCTCCAGTGGAGAGGAGGACTTTCTACCTTCCTCTCTTTGGAATTGGTTTGCCAACTTCTTCACCACATCCACCAGGTATTAAGCAAGTAGGAAATGTTTGGAGTGGCAGCAGTTCAAAAGGCAACATTGCTGTGGCCAAATTTTGTAAAGAAGTCAGTCTTAATGGTGCTGTTTGTGCATGCACAGGGCATTTACAAGATTGGGAATTTCACTGGGTACAGCAACCTGTCACTTTCTGAATCTTGATGCAATTTCAGCACCATTGGATCTCCAGCTGATGAAGAGGCTGCATGCACAGTGCCAAAATTTGTACCTCAGAGTCATTTTTGGTGCCTCCAGAACCAGATGCCTGCTAAGCACAGTGTTATTTTCATGTGGTGAAGTCTATTCACGGCCTGTTTTGGATCCAGCTCAAAAGAGGGATTCAAGCAGTATTTAAAATACAAACACACTGGAAACCACAAATGATGTTGGTCTAATGGATGGTGGATGGGGAGGAGGGAGAAGATCAGAGCTGTAGGCAAGAAGGGTTGGTCATTAGCATAAAAAAGAGATTTGTCTTGGCTCTACCATTCAGCAACCCTGAAATTCCTCACTTCAGCACATCCACGTTTCATGATCACAGTGATAACCCAGAGGCTGTTACAAGATCTGGGTACTCTCAACCCAAACCCTCCATCAGCATCCAAGGAGCCTGGGAGGTGAAAGAACAGCACAACTCACCTGAGCCATGCTGCAAACGAGAATAGCAGCTTGTCAAGGCACTGGCATCCCAAAAAGAGCACTTCAACAAAAACCTGACACGTATGAGAAGCCTCAAACACTCAGCTAGAGTAAAACGAGTGTTTATATGTCTCAAAAAAGAATGATATCATGCTGTTTTTTGCTCTTCCCAAGAGCACAGACTCTGTACCTTCCCTGATCAAAGCTTTCAATGCTGTCTATATTCCTTCAACCCATTTAAGACAACCTGATTGACAGCATGGAGATAAGGAAGGAGGTAGCAATCAATATCCTTATCACCAGCCCTGGAGAGATCTAACAGATGCAGAGATGTGGTGCTTAGGGGCATGTTTTAATGGTGGGCTTGGCAATGCTGGGCTAATGGTTGGACTCCAAGATTTTAAAGGTCTTTTCCAACCTAAACAATTCTAATATTCTGCTATTCCAATTTCTCCCCAATATCCTATCTAACTCCAGAAATCTTACTACAGGAGTACCTGGCCTGAGGAAATAAATACAAACTTTGTCCCAAAGAAAGCAAGAAAGAACTGTTTTCCAGGGTAACATTTTTGAACCAAGCTCTCTTCTGGCTGACCTAGAAAAGCAATCCTTATTCCTCAGTGTACCACTGCAATCAGCTGTTTTTCCTTCCCAGCACGAGGATGAGAAATAAGCTATAATTGACCTGTTTGCTGAAAAGCAAAGGGAAAATACAGCATATTATGAAAATTACAGGCAAGCCTTCACCATGACAGCTCAGCTCCCATGTCCTGTATCTGCCCTGCTAATGGCTCCAGACTGCTGAAAAAAATGTCAGAGTGCTCTAGGCAGAATTAAATATTTGCTTTAACTTAGAATTGCATTAAAGCGAACAGATCTGCATCGAGAACTTGTTCTGCAGACAAAAAAAACCCATATTTGGAGTGAAAAGGAAAGAGAGACCCCCTTCATTATTGGGTGGAAAAAGCCCAATTATTTCTTCCTAAATAGGTGTTGCTGATACACTGTAGCATTCCTCTGCACCCTAAATTTCCCAAATGCATCTTTTGGCCACATGATGAACCTACCCATCTGCTTTGTCTATTCTTCTCCTTCCTTCCTCAGCAAATGGCTGTGGCCATTTCTAAGTGTAAGAAATATTTTGTGAACTAGTCTAGAGTCAAAACCCTACATAACTGTTTCAAAGCACTGCAGTTCTTTCATGCCCATTGTGTTCCAACTTTAAGCTCTCATTTGGACAATGAGGAAGAATCTAACGAGGAAGATAATTTTGAATATGCTTTTATTTCTTATTCCAATGATAGTTATTCTTGTGTAAAAAAATTCTTTCACTAAACACTTGTACCAACACCCAGCACCCCAAAAACCAGTGTGGCAGCTGCTGAAGGGCTTGTTCATTACTGCTGCTGATTTATTTATTTATGCTGGGGAAAATAGGAATCAGGAACAGTCATTAGCAGAGGAGTGTGCTGGTGGGACCAAGTGCAGGAGCTACAACATCGAGAGTGCAAAACCATCTGGCCCCAAATTAATTCAGAAATGAGTTAGCTGGAAAAGGCACTAAAACTGGGCTTGGTGAAGCTACATAGCATTTTTGGCTGACAAACACTCTTCCAGAGACTTTGGCCCGCAGGGCTGTAAGCAGCAATCGGGGATTAAGTTATCATTTCAAGCTCTGGCTGCAGATCTTTAACAAGGTGAAACACGCACCATGCACCATCACTTATCCCTTTCAGCCAAGTAAATTGTGTCAGACTAAATCCCACCGTGTGCTTTCCTGCCAACCAATCTCCCGGCCCTGGATCCTGGCCAGAGACTCACTGGCTTTTGCCAAGCCTCATGTTGTCCCAGGGCAGGGCAGAGAAGTGTTGGAAGGAGGATGCAATTCCCACCTCTGGGAGACTGCTCCTGGTGCTCCAGGACTAGATTAGGCTTCTAAAAATTGCAAATGTGAGTCCTCTGGTCTATCACTGACTTTTATCACATATTTTTGCAGTGCTTGAAGTGAAGGAGGGATGCAGGGCCTTTAGTCCATGGGATGAGAACTTACACTCTGCAGGTTGCCGGCAGATTTTCCGAGGGAATTCAGGTAAAACTCAGGAGCTCTGGCAGCAAATCTTTCCCCAGCAGCCTCAAAGCACCTACAAGCCAAGGTCAGAGCTGCTGCTGAAAGTGCCACAGCTGCCAACCAGATTTCCTCCTGCCTCACTCTTATCCCTAATTACTTCTAAGAGCTTCCCACAAGCAACACCATGGATTCGCTTCCTGTGCTGCTCCTATTCCCAGAGCTGTTTATCTCCCCAGCATGCCTTCTCTTTTGAAATCCCTTTCAACACCTCTCCCTCAAACAAAAAAAAGCACCCCAAAAGGAGACTTAAACCCTTCCACAATGCTGTTTCTGGAGCAAAAGCTGTTTATGGTTGTAGATATTTTTAAAAAGTCCTTTTCAGGACATTACACATGTGCTGGGTTACATTCAGTTCAGGGCAATTAAAAGTTCATTGTATGGTCAAGTGTTCTGTGCTGCACAAATGCAGCTCTGTGGCTCTTTAGTACCTTCCCCTCACTAAGACAATATAAAGGGGCTGAAAATAGGGAAAACAGCAGACAGAACGGGGAATCACAGAGCTGGATAACAAGAAATGATGCCCCAGGGCTGTGAGTCTCATGGAGTTACTGAGAACAGAATTTTAGGATGGTTTGGAAGGGACTTTTTAAAGGTCATCTCATTCAACCCTGCAGGGACACCTCCCACCATCCCAGGCTGATCCAAGCTCCATCCAGCCTGGCCTTGGACATTTCCAGGGATCCAGGGGCAGCCACAGCTTCTCTGGGCACCCTGTGCAAGGATCTCACCACCTCTTTTTAAGAACCCTCTTAGATCTAATCTAAAATGACTTTGCTCCAACTGCAGGACAGATCTAATGCTGTAAATCCAATGCTCCAAAGCTTTTTCTGGACTAAAACATCTACAATGCCCATCCTGGATGAAGACAACAATTGTTTGGCTTTTCTGGGAACATCACCATAATAAAGTGGTTTTATAGGAAGTCCTAGTGAACAGAGCAATCCATCACTCAAAAATTGGGACCCCTGTGCTGATTCTGCTGCCACAAGTGATTTATACAAAATGGATACTTGGGCACTGAGGAAAATAGCAAAATATATCCATTCTCATCACTGACCATGTGCTATAGCACTGCAAAAATACTGTCACCAGTTAATTCTGTCAAAAAGCAATGTAGTTAAAGAGAGAAAAACCCTGAATAACCAAGAAGAGCAATCACATTTCCTTGTAGGAATCTGAAGAATTTCTTGTTAGTACTTCCAAATTCTTCACCTAAATGTGGAATTATAGAATCATAAAGGTCAGAGAAGACTTGTAAGAGCATCAAGTCCAGCTGTCAACCAGCAATACCACCACAGTCACCACTAAACCATGTCCCCAAGTGCCACATCCAGACTTTTTTGAACACTTCTAGGGATGGTGATTCCACCACTGCCCTGGGCAGTCTGTTCCAATGCTTGACAACACTTTCCACAAAGAAATTTCTCCTAATGTCTAATCCAAACCTCTCCTGGCACAATCTGAGGCCATTTCCTCTCATCCTGTCACTTGTTACCTGGGAGGAGAGACTGACCCCCACCTCACTACAAGCTCCTGTCAGGGAGTTGAGCACTCTTGCAACCTTTAATCTACCATCACTACAATACCACAATTATAACAATTTTTGTATCATTTCTTTATGAGGGAAATACAGCCTGTGTTTCATGTGAGTTCTGCTCATTCGGGGCACAACAATCTGCAGAAAGTTGAATTCTAGAAGCGTAAAAACCTAAAACAAGACTAAAAAAAAATCAACTCCACCCAAAATTTGAACTGATGTTTACCTCCTCACACTGCTCTTTCAATCCACAGTAGCCACCAGCACCAGACACTTGCTGGCAGCTGGTTTCACTTAAAACCTCTCTTTTCCTTTTCCAAGGATCTATCTGGAAGACAAATTCTTTTATGTGCCATGTGGAAGAGAGTTTCATATTTTGTGGTCTCAGTGATTAAATCGTGTGATAGTTCACATACACACTAAAGGAGCCATTAATTTCCCTGAAAAAAAAAAAACAAACAATAAAACAACCACCTAAAGGTGCTACCAAATAAACTTGTCAGCTCCTGATGCCAAGTTTGCATCGCAAAGAAGTTATTTTTAGCCTGCAAGTGGGGGCTACACAGCAAGTTGCTGGTATTCATAAACAGGGATGGGATGTGAGGCTTTTCATGTGCACTGAACAGAACCAAAGGACGTTTCCTGTTGAATTCTAACTTTGAACTCCCAGGCTGCCTGCTGCTCTTCTCTGCTGGCTCAAAAGTATCTTGCTTTTAGATGCAACTTGTAGCCTGCTTGATTGTGCTTCATATGGGACAGCACGTGCAAAAGCACTTTACGTGACACTACCATGATTTAGCACTGAGCACAGCAGTTCCCTAAAACAAGAATAAAAGCAGATGTCTACTTGTATCTTGAGAAGCTTTTAATTATTTTCAACACACATATCACCAAGAAATGCATTATTTTTGCTAACGCTGAGTGAAATTTGGAGATTAGAAATGTGCTCAACAATACCTTCTGCTCATCCTGAATTACACAGAGCAGCTATGAGTTTGTGGGTGAACAGGCAGATAATGGAATTTTATCACATGAACAGGACTGGCTTACTCTCAATCTGAAGCAACTGCTCTTATAATCACTCATATTTTATTCTTCAAAAATCCAAAAGACATCAGACCATTTTAAGAAGCTGGATGCCAAACACTAAATTGTCCATTAAAGATTATACATCTAATGCTCAGCACACACCTCTTCATATAGAATGACAAAACAAGAATCATTAAATAAATTATTTCTCTAAAACTGTCCTGCTGGATTCCCCAGTGACTGCATCACTCAGAGTCAAAAAGCAGCTTCACAGCCACTGCAAAAACCCAACAATCCCACTTGGAACATAACGTGGAATTTGAAGGTCAGCTCCTCTCCTTGCCATTTGTACCATTACCATAAAAAATGTTTTCTAGCAACAGTTCCTTGTTACAATTCTTTGCCCACTTAGATCAAATAAACTCAACCATCTTCATTTCCATGGGGATGTTTCCCTCGCTGTAACTCCCCCAAACAGTTCCTTACAAAACAAAACCTACCCACACACACAAGTTGCTAAAGAAAACATTATCTTTAATGGCCAACCTCTGTTTTGGTGGGGGTAGGGGTGGGAATGGGAAGGAGGACTCCTGTCAGAGAGGGAGGAAAGTTACTGTGTGAAAATTGACCAGAAGTCTCATTAAAAATAAACTACAGAATATTTACAGATTAGTTGTTCCACAGAGCTCACACTTTGTCCACCACTACAAACCATCATTCGGTCATAAAAGCACTAAGTGAGGGGAAGAATAATAATCCCCAAACTGGTAACTTCACCAAGAAGTTTGCAGTACAGCAGCAGCTAGGAGAGATTTAAAGAGACAAACTGAAAGTGAGCTACATCAAGGAAAACACAGACCAATATTTCCTCTCTGAACAGGGAGAGGGTGAAAATCAACAGCCAGAATTATCTCTGAGAGTCACCAGTCTGGTCTGCTCATCTGGAGCACAGGGCTGAGATCAGGGAGATGAGCAGGCACCAGGGTAAAATCAAATCACTCTGAACAGCCACACACACTTTCCTTTTCCACATTCCTTGCTCTTGCTGGTTGCCTCACACAGCTCATGGCTGAAGCCACAGTGAGACAGAAGTTTTCTGGCTGTTACACCCTCTACAAATGTTTTTCAGCTTTTCCCCCCCTCCACTTAATAAAACCATCACAATTTTCTAAAGAGCCCGTGAGGCCAAAATGAACAAATCTGCATTTACAGACAGCAGACCTTCTTCTGCAGAGCCTTTAGTGACAGTGCAGGACACCCAAGCCTCCCTCCCACAGCCAGTCCTAAAATCATGAGTTGGAACCCATTCCTTTAGACAGACCAGGGTATCCTCCTCCTCCTCCTCTTCCTGCTGCTGCCAACAGAAACAAGAAAGGCAAAGTCCTTATTTTGCAGGCAGGCTGAGAGACTGTCCAAGGTCAGCTGCTCTAGGATGATGCCTGTGTTGCAAAAAATAGTTGGTTCACAGTTGTTTTCCCCAAAACACAGCCTGAGAGTAGTGGGTAAAAGAAGTCTCTTTCCCTCAGCTTTTTTTTTCTTTTTTTTGCAAAAGGAAACAACTTTGACAAAAAAACCCCCAAATTTAACATGTCTAAAATGAGTATCAGACTTTCAGATAAATACGTGTGACACCCTAAGAACTAAATACAAGAACTGACACAGTACAGGAGAGGGAAAAAAGCAAAGGGATATTGATGCAAGGTTCAGATCACATGTTCCAGCTGAGTGAGTTCCTCAAAAATCAGCCTTCAGGACAGCCTTGCTGTCCTTGGCTACTACTATTGGTTCTCCTTGAACACAGGCTTGGTTTTAACATATGATATCAGCTAATTTATCCACTTTTGATGTTACTAAACTGGTTGGCTTCTAGCTGGTTGCATTTGTTTGTTTGCTTGTTTAATCACCTCTGATTATGAGCATCAAATTCTCAGCCATGTAAACACAATTATTCAGCAAAGCCCATATAAAACACACTGGCATTCCTAAGCAGCAATACCCTAAGGAGTTACCCAATTTTCTACTGCATTCAGTTTTCTGTAATTTTAAGTGCACGTTTGCCATATTGAGTAGTGAGATATGAATTTCTAGAACCTATTGTATAAAATTAACTTCAGAGACTGTCAAGTTGTTTGACAGCCTTTAAAAGACACAAGCTCCAAGAAATAAGAAGCTGATATGGATTTCACAGCACACATTTGTACTGTTCCTGCTTCTAAATGTCATGAAATTAAATACAGGCAGAAAGAACACTCTAAAATCAAAGTATTCAGATATATACAGCAGAAAAAGTACAGATTTTAGGAAAGACAGTCTGGTACCTTTGTCACCTTGACAGTATCCCTTTAACCTCATTATTGTTCTGCAGCCAGGATAACAAAATAGACAAGATGTCTAATTACCATAATTTGTCCATTCTGGCTTATAAAACCCTTAAATGCTCATTCATGCAGCTGATTGAATGAGTCTGTCCAAGCATAACAACAAACACAGAAAAGATGCTGGATACTCAATTTGGCCACTTGATGCCACAGGAAAACAGGACACAGAAAATTCCTCTCTACAGGTACTGCAGGAACAGGCACTGCCCTTGCTAGAACTGCCCAAGCTCTTGGAACGTGCAATCCAGGATTTCTTAACCAGCTCCCATAAAAGTAAAGCCATACAGAAACTGAAGGTGCTATTTTAAGCACAGGGTGAAGACAAGATATTGAATGATGGACTGTCACTGCAGCCTCATCACCCCCAATTTATTTCCTTAATCAATCAGTAGCAGCCTGTGAGCTATGACTACTCCAACATGCTTAGGATGAGCAGATGGGGTTTATCCTTGGGGACAACCTGCCCTAGTCCTGGTTCAGGGCTGGACTGAGGGGTGACAGCAAAGTACTGCTGGTCACAGCGTCCAGGAAATCAATCTCCAGGGAATAAAGCGCTTTGTACAAGTGGCACAATTATAAATCAGAAGGGTGGAGGGGCACCTTCTGTGCCATTTGCTCCCTCCTCCCCCAGTACAAGCCATAAATCAGCATTTATGCAAGACTGGAATAGCACTGGGATGCAGCCTCACCTGACTGCCCAGGCACCCAGGGCCACCTGGTTTTGGGTAGAATTGATACCAGAAGGACACAGGGTTTTGTAAACTCTCAAGAATCAGAGCTGGAATAAATTTCAACACTTGGCCCACACAGAAAAGCTTCAAAACATTTTTGTGTTAAAAGCAAATAGCTGACAAAAACCCTTCCTTGCACACATCTCCCTCCTCACACCTCTATTTTTACCCTTGAACTTCAATTTTCCCATCAGGAATTTAATGACTGAATGCTCCCAGGGGGAAGAGCTGGGTTGTGCAATTCCAAACAGGCAAGTTTCCATTTATTGTTACACAGAATAAGAGGAAAATCCAGCCTCTCCAAGTACAACACAGCATTTCAAACATTACATTTGCCTTCCAGAGCTGAAAGGGAATGAAATGTGCTTAAAACATGACTTGCAAAAAGAAAGGAAGAGAAAATATGTTACAGGCATAAAGCTGCATTGTAAGAGGCTGCTTGAAAGGCTGCCAGTGCTGCAATTCCCCACAGCTCCTCTGTAACCCATGCACATTACAAACATCAGCAATACCTAGTATGATTTTTATTTTTAAGCTGAAGTGGGTTCCAATATCAAGAAAGTGATTTTTAAACTCTCAGGCTCTTTTGTTAGACTTTCAAAGGGTCCTGGCTTGTGTCAAGTCCAAAGCTCCTTTCAGAAATCAGGCAGAGGACTTAGCCTGCCTAAAAATCACTGAGCAAACCCAAAAGAAATTACCAGGGGAAAAAAAAATCAGATCTCTCAATATCCTCCCCTATTTATTTTTCTCCAATGGAACTGCTTTTTTAAGTTCAACTGCTAAATGTAATTTTTTTCCAATGACTTATGAGCACTTAAAGGAAAAACTGAATATGAAAACCTTCCAAATGACACAACCCTTAATGAGAAACAACCCTTCATTAGGAAGAAAACCATGGACAAGTACACACATAAACATTCCTGCACTTGAAGCAAGTAAAATTAAATAAAAATAACCCTGCTTAGTTTAACTAATGAGCCCAGAGATCTATCAATTACCAATACACAATGAAGCAGGCAGTATTTCAAGCCCAGTGAATTTATTTGCTTTATGTTCTTAAACATGTCTTATCAAACTACCACAATATTTAAAAACTATCTACATTTAAATGTTATAAACCTTAGATCAGGCTGGCTTTGGGTTCCTGAATGCATCTGCCCAGTGGTTCACTGACAGTAACTCAGCTACCTGTGCCATCAACACACACTAGATGACTGAGAAACAGGTGGAATAAATGGGAAGCTTTCCTTTATTTATTTATTTTTTGAACAAAATAAAAGAATCACAAGTCTGTTGATGCCTCCTGCATTGTTCCCACGGCGTGGATATGACCAAGGGGAACAGTAACTCATCCAAGGCTGTGTTGGCAGCAGAGCCTGAGCTCAGTATTTCTCATCCCCCCTCCCTGCTCCATGCTTTATTGCCACTCATGCCAACCTAAGGAAGAGAATTCCACAGCACAAATCATTTTGTCCAGCATTGAAGGCCTTCAGAAAGAAGGGAAGAGGAAGGAGATGGTGTTTCTTAAGGCCCAAAACCAAAGTATTGCCCTGCCTTGCCCCAGATGATTCTTCCCTTCTGCCTCATTAACTGAAGTTTGTCCATGGAGCTGCTCCTGCCAAGGCAACCAGAACCCTGCAGAGCCTAAGGGGGCTCCAGGAGAGCTGGAGAGGGACTTGGGACAAGAGATGGAGGGACAGGACACAGGGAATGGCTTCCCAGTGTCAGAGAGCAGGGTTAGGTGGGATATTGGGAAGGAATTCTTCCCTGTGAGGGTGGGGAGGCCCTGGCACAGGGTGCCCAGAGAAGCTGTGGCTGCCCCTGGATCCCTGG
>JAYDZK010000169.1:110933221-110963809 GCA_034509185.1 Euphonia xanthogaster | reverse complement strand
CATGGAGTCAGATTCATCATTCCTGCCTTCATCTCAGGGAATGCAAATACAATAACAGGGAAGGATTTGAGTCACAGAAAAGTGTAGGATATTCTGAAAATTTGCACAAGGCAGGAGATTCAGCTCTCTACTTCTGAGATCTAAGCAATGGGGCTGAATTAACCCAAAAGATGAGGAGCAGATCTGGGCACTGAGAGGAAGCCAAAGCCATTCTACCTGATGGGGAGACACACGAGGCTTTGTTTGGCTTGGCATCAGTGAGTGTCAGTGAGCCATTAATCTCCTGGAGATCCCATCAATGACATCCCACCCCACATCAGCAGCAGCAGATGGGTTTGAAAATACATTCCTGAGCTGCATAAAAGAAAGAAAGCAGGCAGAGGCTCCTAGTCTCTTTAATACCATATTTAGTAGAAGTTCCTGCTCTACCCTTAGCATAATTTTCATGAATTTCTCAATGTGTGAAGCTGGATATTGGAATGGAGAATGCTGATTTTTTTGCCTGACAAAGGGTCTGTAAATGGAAACATATAATAATAAAAAGAATTTAAAAATATTCCTAACACCTGAAGATATTCCATCATGGTCATTTCATAGGATGAAGTCATGCTCAGAAGTTTAGACAATTGTACCAGTCTGTTTTGGTTTGTTTTTTTTTTTGATATGTAAAATAATATGACAAGGCCATATAACTCTGTGTAAAAGAGACTGAGAATTGATGCTGTCAGCATCACAGTTTCAAGCTAATAACAGTTTGAAGTCAAAGTTGCCTCTATGGATATCTATTTATCAGCATTTTTTTGCAGAACCAAAATTAATCTGAAATATCATTAGTGCTATAGTATGTCTTCTGGTTATTTGTATTTCAGCACACCATAACAACTTGGTCATTGCTCGCTGGATAAAAGCAGAGATTCTGGTGTTTGTGCATCCACTGCTGCCTTCCTGCTGCAGCAGATCTCTTACAGCCACCCCTTATTTATTTAATTAGCAGTTCTTCATGGCCCCACGGCACTGGACATTGCACACAAACAGACAGCAAACCACCCAAGAGGGCTTTATAAATAAAATCAGCTATAAAATCTCACACCTACCCTTTGTTTCTTACTATCTTTTTTTTTTAATGATGCGTGCCTTAGATTTTAAAAAAACTGCTGAATACAGATATTTCAATAACATTTTTTAATGTTTCATCTGATGTCTTCAACAAAATTCCAGAAGATGCCTGGTCAGCTTTTCTTGACACAATCTGTAGGGTGGGTGAGGAAGACTGAAGTGCTGGCTTAGTAGGAAAGTTGGATTCTTAATTTAATTTTTGTATCCTCGTGTCCATAATTAAAGGCTCTGGATTTGGCTAGGTATTGTCACTTGTCTGAAATGGGCTCATCTCCACAGCATCTCAGCCTAGAGAGAAATCTGCAGCTCACTGGAGGCAACATGCAATTTGCTGTCAAGAAAGATGTAAGAAATAAACACTTGGTATTTAATAACTAAAATATATTAATATTTTCAGAGAAACAGATGAACCAGGGTGCCCAGAGAAGCTGTGGCTGCCCCTGGATCCCTGGAAGTGTCCAAGGCCAGGCTGGACAGGGCTTGGAGCAACCTGGGACAGAGGAAGATGTCCCTGCCCATGGCAGGGGGTGGGATGGGATGAGATTTAAGGTCCCTTCCAACTCACACCACAACAAGTCTGCCCATCATGTCCTTTAAATACTCAGAGATATTAAAGCTGGAAAGAAGAGTTACACAGCCAAGCTGACCTTGCAAACAGCAGCTACACAAGAACAACATTTGGCCATCACTGCTCCCTTCTGAAACTCATCCTCTCTCCTGCCAACAAGAACTCATTGTTACCTGTCACAGCCAATTCCAACAGTTCATAAGCTTTGCCATTAAGAGTGGTACAGATAAATTCCCAATTTGTATTTTTCCAGTTTTAGGCTTTCACGCCACCTTTCCCTTGTCACAACACAGGTTTCCAAGGTGATGGCAGCACTTTGGATCAAGCACTGAGATCCTCTGGTACCCCCAGCACACGAAATACTTCACTATTTATGATCCCTCAGGCTTTAAAACCTGTGGTGTGAAGGTATATTTCAGCAAAACAAAGTAATTTCAGTAATGTGACAAATACATGCTGACAGAACGTATCTTGCACACGAAATACATTTTATCTTCAGTCCCATCCTAAGGTGTCTTACAAACCTTTCCATGAGACCTCCTTTTAAAGAATTAGGAAAGATAAGCAGCCAGAACTATTCCATACTCCCAGCTTACAAACTACCTGGTTTATATAATGGGAATGGATATTTTACTGAATTATTCCAATAAAATCCCAGAACGAAAAAAGCCACAGCAAAGAGCAAACACACAAGGCTATAGCACAGAAAATGGCCTTGTTTTCACAGAACAACTACTGCAAAAAAATTTAAAAGCACCTAATTTCCGAGTGCCAAAGAGCAGAAATAAAAATTCTTTCTGTTTTTTGGCTTTAGCTAAATGGAAAGCACAAATCTATCAACAGGCACTTCATGTTTCTGTCAAGGAAAGTGCTACACTAATGCTCCACCTAAAGAGGCATTCCCACATGAAAGCAGCACAGATCCTCAGCCAAAATCTCCATGGTATCAGAAGTGCCAGGAGATGAGCATGAGTGCCAGGAGTATCAGTAAACAAGTGGGACAGAAGGCAGGAAAGGGAATAATTAATCACTCAGATTATTAGAAAATAGCTGCCATTTCAAACAGCTCAATTGGCCCCTATTTACCTGGTAGGGTTCAGAGCTGAAGTGAGCTGTGTTGAACCAGCCTCACTTTTGTTGCTGACACCACAAGACTGAGCAGCAGCAAATCTTTCACTGCAATAAGCAGTCTCAGATGATCAACAATATTTCCATCTGCATCAGATCCTAAACCACTGCTAATTAAAGACCTGATGAAAGGGAATAGGCTATTTTGAAGCAGTGATTCATCAGAGAAACATGATATGCACTGGTGGTTCTGTGTGCAAGGTCTACCTTTAACTACCAGGAATAAAAAGTTATAGCATGTAGAAACATTTTAAAAAATCAACAAAATCCTCATTTCAATCCACCCTGTCCAACTCTCTAAGAATATGGAAAGATTAGTTTAATTTCCCACAGCACAGAAGGATCACACACGCTGAAAAACTGGACACAGCATCAGTAGGTGATTCCTAATAAAGACACTTTTTAAAATAAAGACTTTGAGCCATGGAAAGTGAGTGTTTACAGGAAGGAACCTGCTCTGCCTGGATCACTGCTGTGAAACAAAGAGACTTTGAAGCTCTCTGTGGCTGCATTGTTTCACTTGATAAATGGCAAGGTAAACCTTGCACGGGGTTAAAACAAAACTCCAGCACTTGCAGATCTTTTAAGGCTTCAAGTAGAACTGTGAGCCAGCAGACAAAGCTGCCACATGCTCACTTCACTGATTCCATCAAATACTCCAAGTTATTGGTGAAGTTACTCATAGCTCTGCATTAATTAAAAATAATAAAGATTAATAAACATTAATAAAAATAATAAATTTAATAAAAATGAATAAAAATTATTAAAATAAAAATTGATAAAATTTAATATAACACTTAGAGCAGCTGTGGTCACCTATGCAAGAACACCAGGCCAGGAAAAGCACACCTTTAAAAAGGAAGATTCACCCAAGAGAGCAGAAAATGCTGGGTTTTGATGCCTCAGAACTGCTCAGGTCTGGGTTTGGCCTTCCTGAACTTAAATACCCTGCATTAGCAGCTCAGAGGTGGAAAAGTGCTACTCAGACCCAGCACAGGACAAAAACCACCCCAGTTTGGTGTTACAGCTACTCTGCAGCATTTAACAGCTGACTGGAACCCCAAAAATTCATTAATCCCTCTAATTCTGCTTCCTGGGCAGCAAACTGACAGACCAGACAGGAATGAGAATTGTGCTCCCCAAAATACTTCAGAAGAGGTAAAACACTGGCAAAGGGAAGCTTGGCTGCTCCTGGATCCGTGAAGTGTTCAAAGCCAGGCTTGGATGGGGCTTGGGATAGTAGAAGGTGTTGGAGTTGGAACAGGATGAGTTTTGAGGTCCCTTCCCACCCAAACCATTCCATAATTTGATATATTCCACTCAGATCAAGGCAACAGTTTGCTTATCCATGTTTGTACATCACAAACATGATGGATGAAAGGGAAAGGAGATGACAGGGAAGGAGAAAAAGAGGCACCTCCTGAGCAAGCATCATCTTGAAAGCACTGAAATCACTTCCAATGGGTGTTTTGTGGCCTTTGTGATCACTCCAGGTCTCTGCACAATTCCTGTAGCACAGGTAATTCTCTCTTTGGACAAGTTTGCTTTTTCTCAGGCACTGTGCCCTTCCTGGGAAAAGGCTCCACCATGGCAACAAGGTAAGGTCACCCTGCAGGACATTTTGGGGTCTCTTCCCTTCTGTCACTTAAAAACCTAAAACAAGGATTGAGACACTGAGGAAACCCTCCCCAAATTCAGATGCACCATTGGTCTGCTTTTAAATTTTCTTTTTTTAGCATTTAATAATAGAAAAGCTACAAATGAACCTTATAGGAGAAGCCACAATTTGAGTATATTCACTTGGTTTAGCAATGAAAAAGATTCCCTATAAAGCATCATGGCAAGAGACTCACATAAGAACAGGCTCCAGTGACTTGGAATTCAAATAATAAACTGAATATCTCCTTTTAAGGGAGAACAAGTACTCCTGCCATTATTACTCATTTTCCATACTGCCTTTGGTACTGTATTCTAAAAGAATGTGATTTATAAATAGGTTTTAAAGTGTCTTCAAATGACATCCTTCAAATCATAATTAAAAATTTAGTAATTGTTTCAGCATAAGATTTTTCCCCCTTTTTGAGTTCCCATAAATAGATTTTCAAGTCTGACTATAAACTCATTATTTTTCATTATGTTCCCCTGCAAATGCAGATTAAAAACTTGCTCCAAAACTTCAGTCATAATTCCAAGCACAATCATTTGCAAAACAGCAAAGATTTTTAACTTATGGCCATTTAATCCATTTTTATGATATTTTATAAACCAGTGTACACAGATGGGACAACGGCAGGAGAAACCACAATTATGCTGTAATTAGTTTCTTGTTGGCCTAAGGAAGCCAGGAGAGACTAAACTGTCAAGTTACTTTCTTTTGTGATAAAAATTAACTTCATTCTTCTGCAAGGATGGATTTCAATACTTTTCCTGAAGGAATCAAGCTCTTTCTAAGCATTAATCCTGACAATAAACAAGGTTTAATGACTTTTATAAACTTGGCAACAGTTTTAGAACTTATTAGTGCCAGTGAAGTCTTTGGAATTGCATCTGCCAAAATCTGCAGCAAGGCACATGCATGAGCAGAGCACATGAACTCCTAAACATTCATCTTTCTCCCTCACCTGCAGTGTCTGAATTAAATCTGGTCAAATCTTCTCCTATCCAATGTTTTTCCTTACAGCAAACTTACAAAATACTTTACCAGCATCTGCCATTGGCAAGTTCAAGGATCTAAGTAGTTAATGTCCAAAATTTAAGGGAAATAAGTTGTTTCAAAAGCCATAGTAACCTGGAGGGTGTCTGGCAAATTTTGCTGAAGGTTATAATCACTGATGTGCTGAAGAACCTCCCAGAGGTAACCCTAAAACTCAGGCAAGACCATCCCCAAATGAAAAATGACAGAAGGAAAGAAAAAATCATTTTTAAATCCTTGACTTTTCAGGACAAAGGAGGGTGTTGTCCACACAAGCCAAAGCAGCCAATCACACAAGAAGCCCCCAGCACTGCTTGAATTGGAACTTCTTTGGGTACCACTTCAACACGAGGGATAAACCAAGTTTTCTTTTAGAAGATAATTATTCAAGATGAACATTAGATAATTGTGATTAATTTTTATAGTTTCTGGATGGATGTCCTGCTAAATAGAATTCACCAAGAGGTACAGACTTGTGGCTTGCCAACAACTCCTCACAAATGAAGGTACAATTAACTGCTGACATCACTACTGCCTTGAAAATGAACTTGTCTCTCACTTTCAAACATATTAATTATGGACACAATTATCCAGTGACAGCTGGTATTTATACTGAGTTCTGTCAGCTTGGTTCCCACATCTCAGCAAGGCAGGTGCAATCCAAATCCACTCAGAATCAGGTCACTCTTCAGCAGTGCACAAACAACTTATGGTTTTATTAATGCACAGAGAGCTACATAAATGATCTCTGGAGATAGTAAAGAAACATCTGGACACAATCCTGGGTAAACAGCTCCAGGAGACCCTGCCTGAGGAGGGAGGGATGGAGCAGATACCTCCAGAGGCCCCTTCCAGCCTGGGACTCCACAGACCCATCCCAGTGTCCAAGACTGCCATGAGTAAGCTGCCATCACTCCACCAGCAATTCCAAAGCATTCCAGGACTCCTCTGCCTTTCACCTCTCTCACCTGGAGGCAACCAGGTGATGTCCCTGCTCAGGCAGAGCTGTCACAGAGCACACAGAATCTCAGCCATGGCCTCTGGAAAGGGGTTGGTGGCATGACCTGACCTGGGAAAGTGTCACCTGAGAAACCTAACAGGAACTAGGTGACAGAGAAAATAAAGGTGTGAGGAAATGTTTGACTACAGAGTGCACAACAATCTCAGCCCAGAAAGCCAACACTATCCTGGGCTCACCCCACAGCCTGGGCAGCAGGGGAAGGGGGGGATTCTCCCTCCCTGCCCTGCTCAGGTGAGACCCCACCTGGGACACTGCATCAGCTCTGGGCACCCAGCACAAGGAAGACATGGAGCTGCTGGAGAGAGTCCAGAAGAGGCCATGGAGATGCTCTGAGAGCTGGAGCCCCTCTGCTCTGGAGCCAGGCTGGGAGAGTTGGGGGTGTTCACCTGCAGAAAGCTCCAGGGAGACCTCAGAGCCCTTTCCAGTGCCTAAAGGGGCTCCAGGAGAGCTGGAGAAGGACTGTGGACTTGGGACAGGACAAGGGAGAATGGCTTCAAACTGGAAAAGCGGAAATTTGAGTGGGATATTGGGAAGGAATTCCTGGCTGTGAGGTTGGTGAGGCCCTGGCACAGGTTGCCCAGAGAAGTTGCGGCTGTCCCTGGATCCCTGGAGGTGTCCAAGGCCAGGCTGGATGGGGCTTGGATCAGCCTGGGATAGTGGAAGGTGTCCTGCCCATGGCAGGGGGTGGAATGGGATGGTCTTCAAGGTCCCTTGCAGCTCAAACCATTCTGTGGCTCCAAAGACTGACATCATTTCACAACAAGCTGTACCAGCATCTACCAGGACACACATCACACACTCTGAGAACTCTACCAGCTTCACCTTGTGCCACCTTCACAAGTAAAACAGCTCACTACTTAACCACGAGATTCTTAATTATCACCTGAAATGGGGTCATGGAGGACTGTGCCCAATTCCAAACCTATGTCCACGTGCTGCAGTAATTACTCAGCACACAGAACTGAGTTTACTCTGTACCACCTGCACCCCTGTGCAGTGTGAACCTGCCATGTTCTACTAATCCCATATAATTCCTGCACTGGGAACCCTGTGAAAGGCCTGCCAGTGCCCCTCCTGCAATTCAATTAAACTCTTAGCAGCACAGGAAGACACCTCAGTGGTGATAGGGAGATAAAACCTCTGCAGAGAGGATTTGCACAGGCAGGAGCAGAGCAAGGGTGGGAGGTTTCAGCAGAAGTTGCTTCACAGCCTCTTTGCTGCTTAGGGCAGGTGTTTAAGTAAGAAAACTTGTAGAGATGCACTAGAGATGCTGGTAAGCCTCAGCTGGGGCAAATGTGGTGTCAGCAACCAGAAAATTGCTTCCTCTCACAACCATCCTTATTTCTGTCTTCTCTGCCACAAAATATGCATATGGTTTTTCTCTGTCTTTTGTCTTTTTTTTTTTTTACTTCACACCTCTGAAGTTTCTGCCCAGCACATTGTAATTCTCCCTCTCCACCACGCCACGGCTGCAAACTGTGCAAAGATATTATCTTTAGGTGCATTTTCTGAGAAAGAATCAGAAATACAGGGACTGGGACAAACATACATACATTCCAACATGGAAGTTGGCCGATGGCAAATACCATTCCAAGAGCTCAGAGGAGGAGGGAGAAGAGCCTTCAAACCAAGAAAAGGTTTAACAGAAAAATAAAACAGTGGATAATGTCACTGCATAGAATTCCAGAATGGTTTGGGTGGGAAAGGACCTTAAATATCACCCACTTCCAAAGCCCTGCCATGAGTAGGGACACCAGCCACTATCCCAGGCTGCTCCAAGCCCCATCCAAACTGGCCTTGGACACCTCCAGGGATCCAGGGGCAGCCACAGCCTCTCTGGGCACCCTGTGCCAGGACCTCCCCATCCTCCCAGGGAACAATTCCTTCCCAATATCCTATCTAACTGACCTCTGGCAGTTTGATCAGAGCTAAATTTTGATTGGAGTTATTCATATTAGGTACTATTTTTTGAGTGATTATATTTGCTCCCAAGTATAGATAAAATTCAGATCATGCACATACACATGAAGGAATTCCTTAAAAAAATCCAGAGAGCTGGAAGTGCTCATGTCTGCAGGACTACCCAGATAAAGCTGAGTGGATATGCTGTTCCTTCATTTCATTTATCTGATCAGCACAGTAAGGCTACAACTGCTGAGGGACAGAACAAAATGCTGGCAGGAGACTACAAACCCTGAGGAGAAAGGAAGAAAATGGTATTGTGCTTTCCAAAAGGCTGAAAATTCAAGTAAAGTGGATGAGCCTAAGAACCTCAGACAATACACATTAAGATATAGGGTTTCTTTACGTCACTACCAAAATATAAAGGCCCAGAGTTCTGGCCACACTGAGTGATGTGACCTATTTAATTATATACCAGCACAGGAAGCTTCTTGCTGGGGGAAAAAAAAAAACCCACAAAAAAACCAAAAAATCCCTTAAGACAAAAAAACCACAAGATGACAATAACAAGAAGAACAAACCAAAAACCAACCTCCTCGAACAATAAAAAGCCACCCTCCCACACAGTAAAATGCTTCTTGGATGGGATATCAACCAAAAAATTGGGGAAAATGCTAGATTTATTTTAGAGGCTTGAGATGGAAGAGAGGAATCTGCATTTCACAGTCAGATAAGAAGCATATGGTAGAGCTGAGGCAAAACTTAAATCCCCTTGTGCAGCCACTACTCTTAGAGAAGTCCATCCTTCCTCTCTTGATATCCTTTATGTCCAGTCCTCTTCCTTTAGCCAAAAAAAAAAAAAAAAATCACCATTCCCCTGATTGCTCCTCTCCTCAAAGGAGCTCCAGCTGGATAATTAGATTTGTAAAGCAGTATATGCTTATCAAACCTTATGCTTATCAAGGCTGCCATGAACTTTTGAGCACTAATTAAAATGTCGTTTTATTTCACATACTCCCAGAGCAGTGAATGCAACGCTCATCCCACAGGCAGATTTATATCCCCAGAATCTGTCCTGCTCCACACAAAACAAATGGATAAAGACACAACTTATTTTAATGCAAATTAAAACCAAGGGAAGATAGTTTGGTACTTCTAAAACTGCAACAACACAAAATTTAGTGCTGCTTTTAGGAGGAGGCCATAAACAGCCAGACTTCCAGAGCCTCTTTCCAGGAAGGAAAAGCATTCCCAGCAGAGGGAAGGGGGCTGCCCATGCAAGAGCAGCAGATGCTGCATTCCTGCAGACCAAGCTCATGGAAAACAGAAAGCAGAAATACCTAGAGGATGCTGATTGCTGCTTTCTCCTCACAGGAGGAGGAGAACAAACAGGCCTGTTGGGTTCTTCTTCATCTACTGAAATTCAAATAGGTAGAAGAACATCAAATATTGAAGCAAATCGTGAGGTGCTACAGCAGTTCCAATTCTCTCATTTTACTGCAACAAACACACAGAGAAACAAGTTCCTCTGCATTCAGTAGCTTTATTTCAGACTTTACAGAGCTGGTGACAAAATCAGAATAAACCCCATAAGCGTAAGGCAGCATCAAGTACAACACTGCCATCCTAAAATTACCACCACCACAACAAAAAAGGACAAATTACCTAAAACTGATGCACTCAGCTCTAAAAACTTCTTCAAATTTCCTCAGGACAGTGACTGTAGGACACTAAGAGGTTTCTCCTTTTCTTTACTTTTCATACTAAGCCTGTATATAATTTAGGAAACAAACCCCGACAGTTTTCGTATTCCATTTTCCAAAACACAAGGAAATTAGAAGACTATATGTGATATTATCTGCCTGTGCCTTCCAGCTGACCATACAATCACTGATAACAGGATGAGGCATCATCCACCTTCTCACCAAACCCTGAACATTCAGATTATCTTATTTCAAATTAGCCTGGGGGACACATCCACACAATCAAAATGACTGCAACAGACAGTGTGAGAGCTGTACAGCACAAAGTTATCCTGGTTATTACTAATCAGTCATGTTGGAAGGTGGGAAATATCCTCTCTTGCATCTCTTTCTGATCTCATTATATTATTCTGAGATCAAAATTTTGGAATTTAAACTCAAACATCTGCAGTACAAAATTGGTTTAGCATAAAAACAGTGACATATATATATATGGAGAGAGGGAGAGGGACTCCTCTGCAAACAAAAGAATTTGTCTATTTTGTAGATTTAACAAGCCAAAAAAACAATTAAAACTTCACAGTCTCCTTCAAGCTTCAACAACCAATTACTGGAAGCTTCAGACACAGGTAGGCTTGAAAACCAAAACTGTTGAGATAGTTCCCTCAAAACTGCCATAAATGGTTCAACAAAAGCTGCACTCCACTCAAATATTAAACACATTAATTCTAATAGCTTCAGCATGGCACCAAGAGAGGTTTTGGTTTTGTTTTCTGGTTGTGTTGAGGTTTTTTCAGGAAAACAACCCAGCTCTGGGAAGTGGCCCCTACTGTTGGGAAGGGACCACAGGCAACTTTTTGTTTGCAGCAGAAGTCAATTCCTCAGAGAAATCCCAGCCAAACCCCTTTGCCAGCTCCAGAGTTCTCCTGAAGGGCTGGATGCTGAGCAATTATCACCACCAACCTCCAAATGCTGTCTGCAAGCAGATCAATAATCCCAAGAGTACTTCAGAAACTGCAGACAGATTGCACAGCAAATCCCTTCAATTTCGTGAAGAATTAAGGCTGCAGGTACTTTACAAATGTTTTGGGTTTTAAGGAGAAAAAGCACCAGAGATTAAGAATCAATAAAGCACAAGGTGAGGGTTGTACTTCAGATCACATGATGTGAAACAAATGCATTTTTCATCTATTTGTTCATTCCCTGAAATGCAGCAGGTGATTGCCAATTTGGTCAAATGAGCAGCAAGACCAAAAAGGGGCTCTGATGTTCATCCAAGGAATACAAGGGACCCAAGGATGGTTCCAGTTGTGACATGGCCACCCAATTGTCACTTCAGGAAGATATGGCTCATGTTGGCTCATGTTCAAGCAGTTTTCACTTGCCATGTGGGCACAAAGCTTTTAAATAACAGCTAATGACAATTAATTATGACAATGTTTGCCATTTAAAAGGTTGACATAAATAGGTGTGATCCAGCTGGTGGGAAGGGAATCAGCTATAAAAGAAATCATTAACTCTCACCATTTATTTACTTAAGCAATACAAAAGAGGTTACAGGTCTGTTTTAAGCACAGTGACACATACAAGCACAGCTCAAAATTTCTGTTTACTTTTTATCCATCACAAAAATTAACGCAGGGTTTCTGTCTCAAATTTTCACTTTTACTTCAGTCAAAGCACGTGAGCTGGAGCAAACGCTTCCTCAAAAGCACAGCTTGGAAGCACAGCAACCCCCTTCTCTCCTGGCAGAACTCCCACTTCTCAATTTCACACGAGATAAGGAGTTTTATGGTGAGCCTTCACCTCCTTGTGCAAATCAATTTCTCCCTTGTGCAGCCAAAGCCTCGGGAGGAGCAGTGGCACAGCCCTGCGTGCCAGTCCTGCTGTCCCCAAGACACTTTTAACAAAATGACTCCTAGCTGCTGCAGAAACTCATCAGAAGTGTTTAGTCATACAATTTTTACATCAGAAGATAATTTTGAGAGAAACAGATGACTGGCAGCTAGATGCAGTCTAGCCTTAATGCACAAAGAATTATGAGAAGTCCTCTAAGACCATCATGTCCCCAAGCACCACATCCACACAATTTTTAAATCCCTTCAGGGATGGGGACTCCAGCACCTCCCTGGGCAGCCCCTTCCAATGCTTGAAATCCTCCCAGTGAAGAAATTGTTCTTAATATCCAAACTAAACCTCCCCCAGCACAAGTTCAGCTCCAAATTATAGGTTTAATACCACGTCCTACAAAATAAGCTTTGACAGTAGACTGAAAAAGCAATTTCATTCATTCATTTAAATGACTCTGTCAATTGCAAATTAGCCTTATTTTTCTCTTCTCTTCCAACTTCTTTAGGCTGTTCAGTAACCAATAAAATCCAGCAGAAATAACTATAATTTTACAGGACAAGCTCATGCTTGAAGTAAGAGTTGAGCAGGGACACAACAGAGGCCAAGCTGGCAGCACAGGAAAATCTCATGGTGCTGTTTTTGCAAACATTAACTTCCTGTGAGCTGATCTGTGCCCAAAACCCACCAGTCTGGATGTCAAAAAGGGCAGACTTCCCTTTCTTCTGGATGTCAGCTCTCAGCCTCGGGAATACACACCCACTCCCTGCCCCCCAGCTTCCTGGAACATTGCTGCCCATGAAAACATTGCACAGAGCTGCTCCCTGGATGGCAATGCTGAGATAACATCTAACCCAGAAATTTCATTCTCAGAATTTTATGCACCATTGTGACACCTCAGCCAGGGGAGCTATTCCTGCTTAATGCAACTGTGGGTCCCTTCCACACATCCTAATGTAAATTTTCCCCACCCCCAAATGGTTTATACAGAATTAATACAATGCCAGGAAGGATATGGAGAAGCAAAGGCACAGCAATTAGCTTTCACCCATCTTCAAAGACAATAATATTTCTCCCTTTAAATTGCTTTGCTGTCAAATAGCAACCATACCACAGCATGCAAATGGTCTCAGCGAGCCCAATATTCCATTTCTGGTGGTGTCCAACAGCTGAGACTCCTCAATCAAATGCAGGAACAGCTGGGGACACAGATGCCTGGGATGAGACAGCTCTCCAAGTGGTTCTTGCCTAACATCAGGCAGGATCCTGGGTGATTTTCAAGAAAATGTGGGCATTTTTCCATGACTCTCTAGCAGTAATTGCCTGTTTTCTTGGGAGTGTGGAGTTCTGCAGATTAGTTCCATAAATAGCAATGCCTTCATACATTTGCCTCCTTTTTTGATCAAGCACGTCCTTTCCTGGGATGGAAGTGAAGTCTACACCCCAACGTGCTCCCGCTGCCATGAGTTATTTTTTAAAAGTCAATTTTTCCTGGTTACTCCTACCAGTCAACTTTTCCAGCTCTTATATATCTACACAGATTTAAGAACATCTACATAATCCTGTCAGCATTTCCTCTCTAGGCATCTCTATTCTGTGAGTGAGGCAAGTGGATGCTTGTGTGCAAAACTGTAAGATGTAGACAAAGGTAAATAGGACCATGATGTGTTCCATTTTTGCCAAATTTTTAAACTGGAATTTTTGCTTATCATTCCACATATATTCCTTGTATAGCTCACTGAAGTATGTGATACACATACTTTGTCACATCACAGAGGTATTTTTAACTGTTTTTCCACTCAATGCACATTCACCCCAACCAACACACTCCCTTATCTATAATTTTCTCACAAGAAATCAATTTACGCGCACTTTTACCACCTCACCACTCAGGCACTTCCACACTAAAATTAGCATTTCCCATCATGATTGAGGGATCTCGAGGTCTCTAACACTCCCCACAGCAAGAGCTCCTAAGTCATGACTTTATTTTCAGCCTTCAGCAGCTTTAAGGGGAGTTCTGGAGTCACGCTAAGGAGTCACCCACACACCCCAGGCAGGTGAAAGGCGGCTTCACCTTGCTCTGGGCAGACCCAGCATTGTGTAACTGCCCAGGCTGTGCCAAGCAGGGCTTATCCTGCCTCCCCAGCACGGGATTCCTGGCTAACACAGAGCACAGGGAGCTTGTGTGGGCTTGCAAGAACGCCCCATTCCAGTTTTTGTTTGTTTTTAAATTCCAAGTCACGTGTGTTTGTTACCATTCCTCCACTTTGTGCCTAATCCTTCAAAAAGAGTGAATTAATGTTGCTTGGTGCTTGAGACCCTAATTCTTGTTTTCTGGTAGCATTTTGTCAATATCTAAATCTTTGCCAGGATTCTGTCTCAATTGGCCCTAATCTTCATTTCTTCAAAAGGATTAAAAGCTTCTTCAGCTTTGTAAGAAGAAAGAAACTTCAGTCCTAAGACAACCTCAGGAAAGTTTTAACACACTGGGCTGTTCATTTTAACCCAACTGCTGCCTGAAGTCCATCATCCACATGAAATCAGCAATTTATTACCTACTTGAATCATAGTTTGGGTTGGGAGGACCTTAAAGTTCACCCCATTCCAACCTCTTGCCATGGGCAGGGACATTTTCCACCATCCCAGGTTGCTCCAAGCCCCATCTCCTCACAACCTTCTTCAGGACTGCCACATGTGTCAGAAAGAAAACAGGAATGGGAATGGCAGAAGAATCTTCTAAAAATACTCCTTCTTATGTAAAATACACTTGGGCTTCACCCAGTTCCTCATAGAAGCAGAAATCACTGAGCTCAGCTGCTGCAAGGTTACAAAAATCCTCAAGATTTTTTTCTTAATTTCCAGAACTCCTTAAAAACAACCAAATTGAGTTTAAGCACTATGACTTGATGAGGCAAAAAAACTCTGTGTGTGGGTATAGAAAAGTAAACTGGTTTAAATCCAGAAATAGATACCTTAAAAGCAGATCTTTAAAAAGATCCTCAATTACTGAATTATCTACTACAAAGCACTAATTATAAAGACATTACAATAGCTGAAGAGGAAAAACCCAGCCTGGTTTAACACACTTGTCAGCTCCAGTTAGCTGCCCTCACTCCTTAGAAGAGTTTTTACCCTGTGCCAATCTTTGGAATCTCTCTGTTCTGCAAAACAAGAGAGAAAGCAGCTAGAAACCACCAACTGCAACAAAAGTACAGTGAAGTCAGCACTTGTTTCATTTTTAAGCATTTTCTCTTAATAAAAAGGCTCAGAGGGTTTGCTGGGCAGATTTAATGAATGCTTTGCCTTACAAATACCACGGCTGATTCACAGGGCTGTGCCAGACTGATACACCACTGATCTCTGAGCTCATATCTGTTACACATCAATTACAGTTATGTTTGCACGACAGAATAAACCTCCTTTGTCTGACCTGTCAGAAAAAAAAAAAAAAAATCAATCTTTTTAACAGGTCTTGTATGGGAGATGTAAAATTACACCACAAGCAAATTGATGGGTTAAAAAAAAAAAAAGGCTAAAAAGGAACCTGGAGTAATTAGAGTCAATTTGGAGATTTTCCAAAAATTTAATTCCCATAAACACTCCAGTTGTTGCCAGGACTTATATCTAGTCACTTCAATCACAATGAGTTCACACCCTCTTCCAAGCCCCAGCCACCGAGTAAGAATGCTGTGAGTAATCTTTGCAGCAGGAGTAAATCCTGAGTAGATAAAGAAACTTCAGCCTTGACCTTTGCAACAGGGAGAGCAGAGGGAGCAGACAGCTCAGGAAGGCAAACAAAAGAGGGGACAAGTCATTCTAATGATATCATCCATCCACAGCGAATCCCTGGAGCTTCACACATCCTTGAGGGGAGGTTTTGATTTACAGAGGTCATTTGGGGAAATTTGTGACAGAACTCGAAGATCTGTCACAATTAATTTTGTGGTGGCAGCTAAAGAAAAGGGTGAGCATTTCCACACGCTATAATTTTAACACAAGTAAACACCACCCAACCAAAGCCACCCCCTCAGCAGCCCAAGGTTAATAGCAAAGCCTGCCCAGCCTGGAGGTCATCCCATGGATTTTAAAATTGATATTTTGTACGTGATCAAGTTACTGAAACCTGCACAACAGCATTAAGGATTGCTCAATAAAATAACTGCTGCCTCTCTCCAGCTCAGGAAAGGTCATTTCTTGGTTAAGGAATAACAGGAGAATGCCACATTTTTTCCAGCCATATGAAAAGAGACTTTTTTTAAAGCGTTTTACATGTACTTATTAATCCTCAAGTCTCTAGATTAATGTATAAATAATATATTCAGTTTGTAGACACAAGAAGAACTGAGGTCCAGCAGTTATCACCTGGATTTTCAAAACATCCCTTAATTTTAAATGCCAAATTTGAAACAGCTACAGACACTTTTCTGAAGACCTGAGAACATGTCAGTGGCAATTACACGATTTGCCCTATGCAACAGTCAGGTCCCACACACTTCAAGCTGGGGGACTTATTTGCTTCTCCTCATCTCCCAGACTTGCTTTGTCCCAGAGAGGATGGAAGTGGGGGAAAAAAACGCTTAAATCCAAAAGTCATGGGTTGTTTTTCCAAATGTCACTCCCTGCCAGAGCAAGGCTGAGTCATGACGAGTGGGGAGGTGACAGCACTGAATTCTGTCTCTGAAATTCTTTTCCCAGTTCCTAAATTGACCCTGGCATCTCAATGAGAAATGCAGCAAAGCTCTGGAGGTTTCCAAACTTGTCCTGCTCTGCAAGCAGCTAAACTGTGTATTTACAATATTAATTACTTCTCTTTTCCCTGTTTAGTTAAAAGGTTTGCCAGAAATTCCTTCAGCTCACTTGAGACACCAGAGAACTCTGAAATCCAAAGGAATTGATTTTGTAACAGAAGGTGAAGTAGTTGATGGTGGATTTGGAAACGGAAGCAGAACTGGAGAATAAATTAACCCCCAGACTTAGAAAAACTGCAGCTACAACTAATCTTTTCCTTGAGCTGATATTTAAGATTCCTCTGATGGAGCTGCAGCAGCCAAGACAATTCAGCAGCAGCTTCCCAAGGGTGTAACCTGTTCCAAAAGGACCCTGTTCAAAACCCACACAGCTCCAACTTGGGTTTTTGGGATCTGCTGTCTCACCATGTCCAGGCAAACCCAGAGTGCAGTTAATGGGCCTCCACTTTCCCCTCTTCCATTAAATCACCCCAGATAAATTTCCTATGCTTCCTGCTTAGATTAGCAATGGCCATTTGTGAGGATGCAAATGAAGCATTCTTCTCACACTGAGCTCACCACCTTGTCTGGGACCTCAAGCCACCGCCAACCCAGCCCTCCCCTGCCAAGGGACAGGATTTGCATGATGTGTGGCTGCCCCATGAACGTTTTTAAACACATATTAGGGACTATAAACCAGGCATTTCATTGCCATGTTTTAGAGAAACTACGAGTAACGTTTTTAATCCAGCTGTGGCTGACTTGGCTTCTGAAAATCTCAATTTCCTGCCGTTTTTAGAGGCTCAAATCAATGTAGGGTTTTGGCAGCTGAACAATGCACATGTTCCTGGAGGAGGAGGATATAGATACAAACAAAAACACACCCCCACACACACAGCCTGTTTGGTTTTAAGTAACTTATTAAAGCTCCAGTCCCACTGTCTGTAATAAATCTTTCAGCTAATGACAATAGGAGGTAAATACTGCACCTGATGATCTCTTCCCTTGTCCACTTGGGTCTGAGGAGTTGAAATTATCAGAGATCAGTTAATGAATACTGACCCCTGATACACAGCTCAGCATCACATGAAAATTTAAACAAAGCTTTTCTATGTGTTTCATTTAACACATAGAATTTTTCTGAATTTTTCTCCTGTTAACTTTAAGACCTCTTCCCTTTTTCCCCTCCAGAAAACAGATGATTGACTGCAGACATCCAGCAACAGGTTTTGCCTTTTCCTGCACCATTATTTTGTTTCATGCATGTATTTTTCCATTTCCTCCCCTTGCATCAAGCAATAAATTAAGTAGTCACAAGCTTAACTCTATCGCTCACTATGTGACTTTTCAGTTTCACAGTAATTTAAGAGATTAATGCCAGCTCTGACACAAACTTCTCCATGGATTTTTGATGCATGGAATGCCCCATGGTCAAGAAACTCCTAGAGCTACATCTCTCCAGAATGTTCCCATTCACTTTCTTACACCATGACCCATTACAAGAAAACAACTGTGAAAATTAATTTCATTCCAAAATGACAAACTGTGCTCCGCTCAAACTGTTTTGCAGATTTAAATTTCTCATGTCCCATAGCAGCACATGAGAAAAAAAATGAATGTTCATGGACTCATTAACCACTAACACATTGTTGGGAGCAGGAAGAAAATGCACAAGGTTTTCAAAGCAACTTCCCAGCAGGGTAAAAATCAGCCTTATTTTATGGATGATGGCAATTACACTGCAGAAAGAATATACAGAATTTTTTAACTAAAAGCCTTCTATCAAGGCCTACATTTCCTAGTTGTTAGACTCATATTTAATTTATGCAACCTGACCTTCCCAATTCAAAAATCTTACCTGGCATCTCCTTTTGAAAGGTTGGTGTTTACGGGGTGAAGAATAACCTTGTTTGCATCCACATCCACCACACATTTTGTATGCAGATCAAGCTCTATAAAGAAATGAGAGAATGTCAAGTGCTGCTCCTAAAGCACTGGGATTATATACACCATTACTTCCTCCAGACACCAAATTTATTCATGCAGTCTGACAGCCACCCATCAGCCAGAGAATAGAAACAGGACTTTTGCCAAATTCCACTTCTAGGGATATTCTGATGGGATGGATCCTGTCCAGCTTTAAAGCAAGCACTCTTTTCAAAGCAAGAAAAAGCACTGGGGTTTCACTGAAGGACAATCAGCATCTACAAGGGCAGTATGAAATTTCTTCTGGGGAAAAAGAACCATTTAGGCTCGGTACCACTTTGACAGCTCTTCTTATGGCTCCCTCAATGCCTCACAGGGAAAGCTGCCCCTGCCATCTGCAGCACATTTTCCCTGGCCACTGCTGTGATACGGTGCCAGCTGTCAGTCCTGGGGCACCTGCTCGCAGAAATTCAAGTCCCATCAAAAATAATTTAGGTGCAAGCATGTAGAAAAGGGCTCGTCCTTCCCCCACAGGCTCCAGGCAAGTCCAGCTCTCCCAAGTGACGCCAAGCACTGGATGTGGACTGTGAGTAATGAGGATATTTGGAGTGTGTGAGAATTCTCGGCCGTAGAGGCGGGCAAAGCAAAATAAAAGCTTCAGATAACACTGAGAGCAGTCCAAGGTATCCACCCAGTGACAAATGGAGTTAGGTATGGGATGAAGCACACAGCCTGCACCCGAAGTCACCGCTGTAGGAGGTGGGGCCTGCACACAAACAAGTCCCTGCACGGTGACACTGGCCCTGGAAAAGGCTCCTAAATGGTGATTCTGATGGGTGCCATGGCCAAAGTCACTGCTACAGACAGCCAGGACGTGGGGCCTGCACACAAACAAGTCCCTGCATGGTGACACTGGCCCTGGAAAGGGCTCCCAGGTGCTGATTGTGATGGGTTCCATGGCCAAAGTCACTGCTACAGACACCCAGGACGTGGGGCCTGCACACAAACAAGTCCCTGCATGGTGACACAGGCCATGGAAAGGCTCCTAAATGGTGATTCTGATGGGTGTCATGGCCAAAGTCACTGCTACAGACACCCAGGACACGGAGCCTCTACACAAACACGTCCCTGCATGGTGACACTGGCCCTGGAAAGGACTCCCAGGTGCTGATTCCAATGGCCAGGACACACTGTTTACCCCCAAAGTCACTGCTACAGACAGCCAGGACATGGGGCCTGCAGACAAACATTTACAACAGCTTCTAAAAAAAAAAATCAATTGAGTCAGACCTGTTTTGAGAATTACCAACTATGAACTAAGTCCACTTTTCAATTTATTTAAAAAAAGCTGCGACATCAACTCTCCTAGAACTCTAACACCTAAAGCTCATACAGCCCTTGACAAAGCTCTCCAAAGACAAGCTCATCACTATATTCCAAAAAAGCTCTTCTTTTTTACAATTTTATGAAAAAAATGCAACTTTGTAGTCTCATTTTTCAGTAGAACCCTTCTGAGACAGATCCTTTGTTAATAGTAGAATAAATTTTTCTTCCCTACAAATTTCCAAAGACTATTTTTACAATTTTAGAGATGACAGCACAAATTGTAATTAAGGCCAGAACTAAATTGTTAAATTTAGTGGGTCAAGAATGGTGACACTGGCCCTGGAAAGGGCTCCCAGGTGCTGATTCTGATGGCCATGACTCACTGTTCACACCCTCCCACAGAAGGACAAGGGGCAACAGGGAATAACCTCCACACAGGGCTCAGCACCTCAGCTGAATCACCCAAATACGCTCGTGTCTAATCATGTTAATTATAATCCTCATCCTCCTTCATCTCTGCTCTTTCCTCCTCAGTCACCTGTACTTGCTCTTTCACCTCACAGCACCTTATAAACTCAGTCTGGAAATCTCTCAGGCTGTGCTTATTGCACAGCAGCTTGCAGCCTTGTCTCTCCTGAGAAGTGACACAAGAACATGGGAGTTTCTTCCATGGACATTTTTGGAAAGAAATGTTATAGCCTTTTGCTACCTCACACACAGAAAAGAAAGCCAAAACTCCAGATCACTGGCCAAAGCAGGCAGTGACATGAAACTGCAATTCTCCTGAGCAAAACTGCTCCTCTGTTATTACACTGTGCTTCTGCAGGAGGAAGAGCCAGACGAGTTCCAGAAGCCAGTGTTTATTTTAATTTCTCCCCACACCCTGAAAGCCAATTTACCTACCATTAATATGCAACACATGCTTGCTCAGATGAAACCATTGCTTCGTACGTCCCATATCCAACAAGGCACTTTATCTTGGTCTGGCTGGTTAGTGATTAACACCCTGTATTGCAGTGACCTGCTTTTCCCAGCTCCCGAGGAAGGGTTTTACCTGCCTCATGCAAAGCAGAAAGGTCTGCAAGCAGCATGCTTTCTGCCACGTTTTTTAATGCAGCTCTTGAGAGAGAATGCCCATGGCAGGCTTTGCATCCATGACTGCCCAGTGAACTCCATCTTACCAGTGCTCATTAAACCTCTCTTTGTGAAATGCCCTTAAGAAAGCACACAGGCAGAATAAAAGACTTCCTTATAGTCAAATGTTGTCGCAAGATAAAAGGTTCAAAGCCAATTTGTCCTGTGCAACACACCTTGTTTTTTCATCACTCTCACACAGGTAATGTTAAAACCCCTCACCTTGGTGTGCAGCATGATTTTGGAAGATGTGTTGAGCCAAACTAGCAGCTATTTTCAAACAGAGAGCTTCCAGTCCTTCCTTCCTGTGCCTGTTGCTCACCTTCTGCCACTACCACGCTCAGCAGATCTTCTGTAAGTCATCTCAAGTTATTTCAACAGCAGAAAACCCCCCAACATGGAAAATGGATGTATCCAGACCCCATGGAGAGCTGCATCAGCCCACTGAAAGCTTGGCCATGCAAACAGGTGGGGAGGCCTGTGCAGAGGGAAGAGAGGAGCTAGGAGAGATCTTGTCCCAGCTGAGATGAACTGCTCCACCAGCTCATGGTGTCACATGAAACAAACCCTTAAGAAAAAGTTATATTGAGCCTCTAAGCTGGGTCTGGATCCAGACAGCCTTAAGGCTGCTTATCCCAGTTACCTTGGCCAAAGGCTCACATGGAAACTCTCTTTTCAGCTGAAGAAAGTTTAAATCCTGTTCGAATAGCACATCATTCACTTTCTTCAAATTCTGCCTCCATTACATTCTTTGGCAGATTTCTAAATTCTTTAATGCTTCCGGTACACTGAGAGATGACTCTTACATTAACCACTACTGAAACTTCTATCATCATCATTTCCACCTCATTAATTTTTAATATCATTAACACAGGTTGGCCTTATAGTCAAATTATCTGCCTGCTCTTTTGGATATGATCACACAAGGACTCCACCCTTACTTTTACTAGTTTCAGTGTCTCCCAGGTGAGCTGGGTACTTGCTGCTCCTGAACAGCAAGCAAAATTGGGATGCACCAAGATAAGATCATAAGGATGCACATCCAAACGCCCCAATTAATTCCTCCTGTAGTAAGGACTCACTTATCAAAGTCTGGTATTATTTTCTTCAACTATTTAGGTGTGGTTCTTTCAGGCAGCATGAAATTCAGAAATTAAAGGTGAAATTAAAAGATGACAGAAGCGGCTCACTGTCAAACTTTGGAGATTTATCTCAAATTTTGCACCTCAAACAAAAAGAAAAGCTCACCTATTATTATTGCTAACTTGCTTCTACCTTCAGTCATTACTGAGCAAACACAATCAACCACTCGCTTGCTTCATCAAATCAAGAAACTAATCAGCTAATTCCTCTTTGAAGAATAAAAACTCAAACTCTAACATCAAGAACTATTTATTGCAGAGAATGAAAAATCTCTTTCACAGCTTCAGAGTAAGAGAGCTGTGACATCCATAATAAAAGAGTATCACTTATCTGAGTCACTTCTCCACATTTACATTTCACAGCAGCAGAAGTGTTAAGCAAAGCAGGGCTGAGTGTAAGAATAATTGTTAAAGTGTTGTGTCCAAGCTGCTCACAGAGAGTTCCTTGGATGAGTTTTTATTTCACTTGGGAAACTGGAAGGTGGGGGTTGAAGGAAGCCACTCTCCTTCCCCATTCCCTTGATTTTTCGACACCTCACATGACTTTTCTAAAACTGGGATTCAGTGTAGATCATAGTCAAAACCACACTTGTGTACAAGTCCCAAATCACTACTATGCCTTTGATAATAGCATTGGGGGTGTTGGAAAGAGAACTCAATCCCCATATAAGCTTTGGGCTTTTTCACTAAGAAATTCAGGTAGTTTCAAACAGGGTGGAAAAGTCAGCAAGCAAGACAGAGCTGGAAAAGCAAACCCAGGAGCAGCCTAGCATGGCAAGGAATGGAGGATTCAGCAGGCACTGGCCCATTCCCACCACAGGTAAGAATTTCCAATCTCTCTGTAACAGCAGCCACGTGTCTGGTAATCACAAACTCACCACAGCAGATTTTCCACAACAGAGTTAAGAAACACTGGCAAAGGTGCCACTTGAAATTGTACTAATCAGGTTTGGGGCAGAGACAAGGAGTGTGTGTGAATCCTGGAGGAAGGGGAGAGAGGTATTTTGGAAAATGTTGGATGGGAAATTCCTGTCATTGCTTATGGATCTGGCAGGGAGCTGTTTCCATGGACTGGCTGCAACTACTGACAACAGAGGTTGGATAATGTTCTACCCAGCTCTAGAGGCTGCCTTGGATGGCACAACAAACACCTGAACTGCCACGTGGTGACACTGCATCTTCCTCAGCCATGACCCTAAAAGCCTTCCCACTGCAGGTCACTGCATTTCAGACTCAAACAAAATGACTCTAAGAGAAGGCTTTTGCAGGGCAGCTTGCAATAGGTGAACAATAATACAGCAAATAAGGGGGTGGCAAGGTTTTAAGCTCATGGCTGGGGGGAGCATGGCATAATAAGAGCTTTTAGTACCACAGCCAGGGTAGATCAAAGGTCTGTTACAAGTTTTTCTCCATATTTTCCACTTTGCATTCCCTATTTTTTTCTCTTTGTATTAGATGGCAGCAACCTTCCTGTGCCTAGAAGTGCTACAAAAGAGCTGGAGAAGGACTTGGGACAAGAGATGGAGGGACAGGACACAGGGAATGGCTTCCCACTGCCAGAGGACAGGGATGGATGGGATATTGGGAAGGAATTCTTGGCTGTGAGGGTGGGGAGGCCCTGGCACAGGGTGCCCAGAGAAGCTGTGGCTGCCCCTGGATCCCTGGAAGTGTGCAAGACCAGGTTGGATGGGGCTTGGATAAACCTGGGATAGTGGAAGGTGTCCCTGCCCTTTGTAGGGGGGTGGAATGGGATGTTCTCTGAAGGTCCCCTCCAACCCAAAGCATTCCATGATTCTCTGAAGTCACTGCACCAACCTCCCACCCCTTGATTCTTACACAGGAGACACAGCAGAAGAGCAAAGTAATGTTTTTCCTCTGTTAAACATCTGTATTTTTCCTGCCCAGCCACTGCACTGCAGTAGAAATTATCATCTCCTACGTCATGCCTAAATTCCTGCTTCATGCCCGAATTCCTGCTTCATGCCCATTTTCCTAGATAAGCACCTCTAATGGAGATCACAGACTCACATCTACTGTGGCTGCTGCCAGTGGCTGAAATGTCCTTTGCATAACTAATATCTAATGGATTCTCAGTAGGTGGGAAGCCAACTTTAAGAAAATGAGCTGCAAAGTGACATTTTAGGATAGGAGTATTCGTGGAGCATTGACAGGTCAGTGCTATTTGCCCAAAATCCAGCCCTCACTTTGTGTTCCACCAGTCACCACTTCCAAACCAAATTAAATTCAGAAAACTTGTTTTCTCACCAGGATATCCCTGTATCCCAGAGCTTAAACTCAGAGTTGCCAGGCAGGTCTGACAGGGCAGCCTGCAGAAATAAACTCATTTCTACTGTAGCCATTTTCCTGCTCCCAGGAAAAATCTGAAAATCTTGGTCATTCATTGTGGAATCAAAAAAATCATAGAATCACAGAGTAGTTTGGGTGGGAAAGAACCCTTAAATGTCATCTAGTCCCTGCAATGAACAGCATCTTCCACAACATCAGCTTCTTCACAGCCCCATCCAACCTGATATTGAATGTTTCCAGAACCATTTCTTTTTAAGAAGGGTAGTTCCTGTTTTTCTGTTTTTTCTTGCAGAGCACTCACTCCTGGCCACAACATTTTGTGTGCAAGAATGTGTCAGAATCCAAATTTTTACAGAATAAGTGACTCAGAGCAGTTTTGGTAAGAGATGTAAAAGCATCAGTAGGATCCTGATTTTTGAGCCTTTTCACCTCACTGTGGTTCAATTTGACTTGTTTGCATTTTTTTTTGGTTTTTTAAAATAAGTAATGGAAATTGACCACTTTTCCAATCATATGCAAATTCTGACCACAGTGCAATTAAGTTTCCAGAACTATCCCAGGGAGGGATTTCAGAGAATAAGTGCTGCTGAAAGTTTCCTCCTCAGAGATGTGGCCTTGTGAAGGTGGGGTGGGGACCACAGGTGGATAACAAAAACCCCATGTCCCATTTTAACCTGAAAAATGCCTCTTAACAGAGGCATTTACAGCAGACCTGATCCTTTTGTGCTGATGCCATGGATACAAGGACAAAGTGAATAGGTGTGTGCCAGGCAGAATGGACCATCCCTGATTCTTTTTCTTCTGGCTGCACTGGCTGTGCTGAGCCCAGCTAGGCTAGAAAAGGAATTGTGGTCTTCTGTTTCAACCAATGTACAATTCTGAATGACTGTGGCCTTTGAGGGCTTGGGGGGGCTTTTAGGAAAGAGACAGTAATTTTTTTTACATGGACAGATAGTGATGGGACAAGGGTAAATGATTTTAAACTGGCAGAGACAGGTTTAGATGGGATATGAGGAAGAAATTGTTCCCTGTGAGGGTGGAGAGGCCCTGGCACAGGGTGCCCAGAGAAGCTGTAGCTGCCCCTGGATCCCTGGAAGTGTCTGAAGCCAGGTTGGATGGGGCTTGGATCAGCCTGGGATAGTGGAAGGTGTCCCTGATCATGGAAAGGGGGTAGAACCAGATGATCTTTAAAGGTCTTTTCCAACTCAGACCAGTCTGTGACTCTGTGGTTAGTGGGAACAGGACAAATGGGGTCAGAGCAATGAGCTTTTGGAGGATAGAAAAGAAAATTTATGGCTGGTGAGAGGTTGATATTCTGATTGCTCTTCACATTACCTGTGAAAGCCACTCTGTTCTGAGCAGTGGAAGATTGTTTAAATATACAAGACAGTCAGGTGCAACTACAAGCAAACTGTTTTCCCTTTAATCAGTTAAGGAATTACTAAAAGCTCTTCCATTATAGTAGCTGAACTTCCTCTCTCTTTTTTTACATTTTCCTATTTTTTTTTTTTTTACTGTGAGGACTGAACTGATAAAATGAAATGTGCATACACTTCAACCACAGAGAAATCCTCTTGCTGCTACCTACACCTACAGCTTCCAAAGCCTGTAAAACCCTTCAGAGACTCCCCTCTGCTGCCTCCCCTGGTGCCCAGGTGGTGTCCTGGGCACAGCAGCAATGAGGGAGATGCCAGATATCACAGAGCTTCTGTGGTGCACAACATCTGATGGCTGATAAGCAGCTTTTGTGAGAAACACGGAAGGCAAAGTATCCAAATGTCTCATCATCCCAGCCTGAAGTTGGTTTGGGATTCAAGCAGGGCTTTACCATATAAAGTGGCATCAGGCAGAGTTAATCAGGTGATGGGGTGAATGCTAATCAGAATGTTAATCAGGGTGATTGCTTGTCTGCCCTATTTTCCTTCTTTCTTTGCAGCAAAGGGAAGATTGGCAGAGGCTTTCTGCATGTTTGCAGGAGACCTTTGTTCCTTCAGGGGAGAATAAATGAAGTTTTAAACTGGATTAAATGGTCTCACACCCTGAGAGAACCTGGATATAGCTGGTGGAAGAGCAGCTAAATGATAGTGGGTCAAGAGGTGGGTCTTGGTCCTCCCAGGAAATAATTATAAAGAAAGAGGAGAGAACAGTGCTGCTCTTAGGGTACTCAGTAATCTCCAGAGATCCTCCTTGACAATGATGCCCAAAGTATTTTGTGTGGTCAGTGTCTGTTTTTGAAAGACTGAAAGAATGAAGTGGATTATATCAAGTTTACAGCAGTCTTCCATTTTGAATATTTTCAATGTAAATATACAGGCATATATATGTATTTATTTCATATGGGGAAAACTGGCATCTGGGATGAATGCAGTGCTTCCTGAAAATTGACAGTTCTGGCAATTAATGCCCAATAAAATTGCACTTTATTTCACACCCATAAACACTCTGCAGAATGTTCTGCAGGTGGATTAGATTTGCACCCTTGTTTTTATTTACTGTGAGCAGGGGTTTGCTCATTGCAGAATTGCTGAAGGCTGTTTCCAAAATGGTTTGGACTTTAGGTCTCAAGTAGACAGAAATTGGATCAATTTTTGTACTTCTGAAGACAGAAGGACATTGGTCATTTCTAAGAATCATTTATTTCCTGAATTTAGTAATTTTTGATCCTGGTTATCTCATAATTTTTTGGCTAATAAAGTTCAATGGAAGAGTGTGGGGTTTTTTTTCAATTAATCAGTATAAAAAACCACATTAACAGTGAAAGAAAGTGATAGACAATCATGAGTGTGACGTGAAAATGTTGCTGTCTACACTCCCCTTCATTCCTGCTGTGCCAGGACTAAATCCTAGGGATGCTCCTGTCTTACAGAGCTTGGTAGAGGAAGGAGTGAGATTGTCCTGCCGTGCTCATTCCATGGCAGAGAAAGCTGAACCGTGGTAATTTCAACACTGTGTTATTTCTTGCTTTCCAAAACATTTTTGGTGGGACAAAATGGTTCATAAATTCATCAGAAAACGAACAATTTTTTCTTCTTTTCATAAGATAATTGAACAGGGAAAGAAACTGGATTTTTTTGGTCCTTATTGATACAAGATGGTTCATTCCAGGTCATCATCAAACACAATTATGAGCTTTGAGTATTCAAAATACCTTTCCTTTTAAGTGTTGTTGGTGTTTTCTATTGTTCCTCATTTATTGCAGTTTAAGAAATATCTGGCTGGAATATCTGGGTTTAATGATTGCTGAAATGCAGGAGGAACAGAAGATGAGGAGGAAATCCTTTGCTAAGCTACCCTAATGCAAAGGATGCTTACCAAGAGGGAACATCATGTCAAGAAGCTAAATTTGAATTTCTGTCTTGTCTTGCATATTTTATTTTCCTCATGTTATTGAGCAAATAGACACAGGTACTTTTTTCCCCCACTCATATTTTTGACAAGATTTCTCTGGCCAGACAGTTGGCTGAAATCTCTTTTACTTTTAAATCTCTGGGAGTATTTCCACTTATGTCCTGGTTCTCCAGGGTTTTCTTTTTATTTTGGGGCTTGCTCTGCCCACTGTTGGGAGGCTCTGGGGATCCACAGCTGTGCTCTGCAGGTGTCCTTTGCATTGATGTGGTGCTGAGCAAACCCAGCTTGTGTGGAGAGGACATACAGTGAGATATGAAGTGTTAAAAATCCCCTTTTGGCTCATTCCCAGGTGAAAATGAGATCAGTTGATGTCAAATGCTTAAAAACCCCCAGGGATTTAGGACTGAAATGGGGGAATCTCAGTAGTTAAGATCCATGGACTGTCAGGGATCACACAGCCCTTGCCCAGGATGAATTAATTGTATATCTGGAGTGAAAGGGAACCTGGGGGATAGAATAATGGACAGGTTTGGATTGGAAGGGACCTTAAAACCCATCTCATTCCATTCCCATGCCATGGGCAGGGACAACTTCCTCTGTCTCAGATTCCCCAAGCCCTGTCCAACCTGGCCTTGAACCCTTCCAGGGATCCAGGGGCAGCCACAGTTCCTCTGGGGAACCTGTGCCAGGGCCTGCCCACCCTGGGAACAGTTTGTCTTTTTACCTGAATTTACTAAACCTTCTAGAGCCTTTTGTATGTCTGGGTTTTCCAAATTACATTGCTGAAAAAAATGAAGTTGTGCTCCATTGCATTTGGGGAGATGGGCACTCCATACAGACTGATGCCACTCCTCATTCTGCTGCATCCATGCTCTTTCCTCCCCATCCATCCAGCAAAAAATAATGGTTTTATGTATGATGCACAGAAAAAAAGCTCATTTTGATACACATTTGTTCATTTGTTTATTAACAGCTTTGAAATTTTTTTTTGGTGGGGTGAAGATGGGGAACAACCAGCAGAGCTGAATGTCTGAACTTAGATCAGAATTCATTGCCTGGCTCAGAGAACAGGTCAGAAAAGCTGTTTTCAAGTTGTTTGGCTGTTTTTCTTCATTAGCTGCAGTGTGGTGTGGGTGGGAAGATTCAGAAGATCCCTCTCATGGAGATATGTCATCTGGCGTGTGTGTTATGGCTGAGTGAATATGGGATAACTGATGTCAGAAACCTTTGCTGTGCAGATTATGGTTACTTATAGCTCCTTTTTGCATTAAATAAGTAAAAAAGACACTTGGACACAGAGGATTTTCAAGAATATATTGCCCATGTTCTTTATGATTTTTTAAAATAATTTTATCATGGATTACTTGGACTGTCAGTCCAAGCAAAAGACAGGATGTGGATGCAAGTTTGATAGGGAAAGGAAAGAAAGATGGTTGTGGCTCTGCAGATCCATGCTGATTTAGAAATCTTCTGACTGTTTCAGAGCCAACAGCTTTGTATGTGGTATTTTGAGCCTCTGGTAATCACAGAATAGTTTGGGTTGGAAGGGACCTTAAAGCTCATCTCATTCCAACTCTCCTGCTGTGGGCAGGGACAACTTCCCCTAGACCAGGTTACTCCAAGCCCCATCCAACCTGGCCTGGAACACTTCCAGGGATGAAGGAAACACTGGAGTAGCCCTGCTTGCAGTGATGCTTATGAAAACCAAGAGCCTATCCCAAACCTTTCCAGATGCCCATCCTCAGGTGCACCCCTGGAGACGCTCGGAGCGGCAGCAGATCCATCCGGCAGGAAGGGCTGGTGGGGCTGAGCTGAGGCAGAGGCAGGCAAACCTTTGCTGGCTTGGTGTTTTCCACACTGCTATAGCTGGTTGAAGGGGACCAAACCTCCGAGGAAGATGGGCTTGGTTCCGTTTGACCAGCCAGAGCAGAGCATAGCTCCAGACCACAGCACATGCTCGGCTCCACTGCTCCTGACCTGCAACGGGAACGGGACACGTGAGACCAGGGACACGGGGACTGACCTCTGCTCACGGGGACAGAAGGGTGGTGCAGCACTTAGGGCACCACCTTAGGACACCTCACCACTCTCCACAGAACCACGGATTGGTTTGTGTTGGGAGGGATCTTAATGATCGTCTCGTTCCAACTCCCCTGCGTGGGGGCACCTTCATACGGCACTTTCCTTCCTGCTTCTTTCTCTTTTCCTATTCTCCCTCTCTTTCTTTTTCTTCTTTTTAGTTTTTTAAATTATTTTTTAAATTGTGAAAAAAGAGAAAAGTGGGAGGGAGGAAAGACCCCTGCTTTGTCCATTGAAGGGGAGTCACCTGCCAGTTGTCAGTCAGGCATCACTTTTCAGAGCCACCCTGAGCCCTCCAGCTGTACCTGGAGCCTCAGCAAGGAGACAGCTGCCAGAGACCATGAGCAGCAGGGCATGGGGCAGCTTCCAAACAGGACAAAAGCAACATTTTTCCTGCCCTGTGCATAGGCCCCTTTCCATGTGCATGTGGTTTCCCGGGGACTTAGAGCTGTTGGATCATTAAGGTCAGACAAGGCCTCTAAGATCATCCAGTCCAAGTGACTTGATACATTTTTCTCTGAAAAAACATTTTGATTAGGATTTCCTCCTTTCCTTTCCTTTCCTTTCCTTTCCTTTCCTTTCCTTTCCTTTCCTTTCCTTTCCTTTCCTTTCCTTTCC
>JAYDZK010000169.1:110914530-110930662 GCA_034509185.1 Euphonia xanthogaster | reverse complement strand
AAAAAAAAAAAAAAAAAAAAAAAAAAAAAAAAAAAAAAAAAAAAAAAAAAAAATTAAATAACAGGTCAGAGCAAGCAGAGTTGTGAAAGCTTGAAGCAAAAACGGAATTTTTATCTGCAGCAGGGGAAAGCATCATCTCTGCAGCTCCCTGGGAGAGGGAACATCCCACTCTGAGCCTGCACAGTTGGTCCTTGCACTTGTGAACTTGAGGATCCAATTACAGGATGAAACCCGGCTTTGAACTTCTTGTGGTATTTTCCAGCTGGGGCCTCGACAAAGCCGCACCAAGGTTTTCTGAAACTGAGTGCTTTGGCCGTGGAGATGAATTTAATCCCCACTTTCCAGCTGAGCACCACGAGTGGAGGAGGGTGGGTGGTTTTTACCTCGAGCTGAGTCACCTGGAATTTGATTTAGAGAAATGGGAGGAAGCCCATGGCCAGATGTGCTCACTGCTGGGGATGGCAGGTGCCACCCAACGCCAGCCCTTCCTCCTGCATCTCCTCTCCTGTGTCACTCACCCCTGGTTTAGGTAAAATTAAGCAGCAAATCTTTTAGGGGAAGGATCACACACCACTTTTTAATTTGTTCCAAACAGGTGCTGGTTTATTTTAAGTGCAATCACACACTTCTTGCAAGCTTTGCTCCAGTTTTCTACTTGGAATGAAGAATTCCTTTTAAAATCTGAGAAATCACTCTTTTAGCCTTCCTTCACTTCTAATAGCCAAGGAGAAACGATATTTACACATAATCCTTGCTACATCCTGCGAAGTTCTCCGAAGACAGAGACATCCTTAGAGTCCAGAGACCCTTCTCAATTTTGATGCTGTTGCTCGGCGCTCTGGGAAGATGCTCGGGAGCAATAAATTCTCATTCCTTCTGCAAGTCCTGCCTCTGGACTTTCCCTTTATGCTTCCCCCTGCTTCCTGCGCTGAATTACAGCAGTGCAGCTTCTCTTGCACTGGCACAAGCTCTCCTCGGTGTAATTACCCCACTGTGAATTCCTCGACAAGCCCTTTCCCTGGCTCAGGGTTCCACAATCTGTGGGAAGCATCTCCCTGGAGGGGCACAGCTTGGAGGGAGGATATTGTTTCCATTCACAGCCCTGGAACATGCTAATTATGCTGGGAGGAAAAGAGGGGGGGTGGCAGCTTTCACTTGGGAGGGACAGGCCGGGCAAATAGTTTGTGAAACGCCAACTTAACCCCATCTTGTAGGGAATTGTCTGCAGCTCTTTTCCCCCTTCCTAGTTACTGTAATGAGGGGCTGACTTCCCAGATTAGCTCTGGCTATTTAAATGCTAATTTAATTAACAAAACATCCTTGAGGGGGGGAACTACTTGTCCCTCCCATTCATTGATCGAGTTTCTGAATGCGACACTGTTTTCATCAGGTTGAGGAGCCACAGTTATTGCTGTGCCCACCTGGTTGCGGCAGAGCTTGAACAGGGATGTGGACAAGGGGAAAAAAAAAAACCAAAAAACAGGTCCTTCTTCTCTTTAAAAAAATTTATCTTTATTTATTTATTTCCTTTTTTTAAACAACTTAATTTGGTCACTTTTGTTTAGAAATAAGTGGTTACTGTGTCCTGCCCGGGGCGTACGTTATCACCAGCCTGCCAGGGAAGAAGTTTTTTGCTTTTATCTTGATGAAGGTACCGAATGTTTCAGCTCTCAGATCATCTAGAAAGAATTTTATCTCCGGGCAAGCCAGAAAACACGACAATCCTTTGGATGTCCGTTCATCCAAACCACAACAAGCAACAAATCAAGTGCGTTTAAAATCCACTTTTCCATTTGTTCGGCTGCGAGTCGAAAGAGAGGCATCAATTATGGATTTGCTGTAGACCTACTTTGTGCCCATAAATCATTCAGGAGTTGGAAAACCAAGCCGGGGGATCTTACCAGGGTTTAGTCAAACTTTGAAGCGCTCACCGCTTTTGTAAAAAGCTCAGCATCCCTGGGACAGTCCTGGGATGCATCCAGCAGCTCTTTAGCACCTGTAGCGATCAGATCCTCAGCACAAAATATGTGGTGAAGCTTTAAAAAGTAAAACCTGTTGCTACTGTATATTTTTCAGAGATTTTTGTTTAGTCCAGTCCCTGAGGTAATAAGTTTTCATCGTGATTTTGTCTTGGTTTATCTTGCTTTTCAGTCTGAAGATATGAATGCATATATGATGTAGAAATTTGGAGGTACAAGCAAAAACAGAAGACATGTTATGAATTTATTTCTACTTTAATAGAGAAAGAAAGTGCCAAGGAAAGCCAATATTAAGAACAGGTGGAAAAAAAAAAAAGATCTGGATAAAACAGCAAACCGATTTTTCCAAATCAGTTGTGTCAAACTTCTGCTTGTTATAGAAATTTATTTATTTATTTCCAGAGGAATTGCTGACATTTCTCACGCAACACATTGTGCAAATGTGCAGGTTCGGGAGATTCACCTCAATTTTTGCAAAGCACTCCCCGTGCTTTATGATTTTAATAGGAGCTTTGTAAATTTGAAGGATTGATCATTTCCAAGGCCATTCACAACTCTGAATTACATTGATCTTGAAATGGATTTTTAAAGGTATTTGTGTGTGACCTCCTGCCCTCACTGTGAGAAGAATCCCCAGATAAATAAACAAATCCTTGATGTCTTCTTGCAGCAAAATATAACAGACTAAAGCCCCAAACAAACTTTTTATAAACATCTCCCACTTTTTAAAAGTCATTCCAAAGTTTAAAGTCTTGGCCATCAATTTTATGGCATTATAGGATGTGATGCTTATTCTTATGTTACCCAGAGGGAGTCCCAGGCTCTGATTTCTCCATAAATCCCATCCCTGCCCTGTTTATGGAAGGGAAATTCCTTATAGCTGTGCTTTAATAGTGGGATTTCAACACAAATTTTACCTCTGGCAGGAACACAGGGCCAGGTAATATCAGCAATTTATGTGTTGGTAGAATGAGGCCCCTAATGAGAATTTTCTCCTCTTTTTGACTAAAAATTTTAATTTTCCTTATCAGCTGCTCAGTTTGCTGATTCAGCCTATGCCAAAGCAACTGGCTTTACCTGTCATGTTGCATTGGAATAGTTCTTTCCTCAGACAAAGATTCCACATTGGATTTCATCTGTATGAAAAAAAAAATAGATTTTCTGTCCTTGGACAAAACAGAGAATCTCCAGAGAGCTCAAAAAATACAAAATTCAGCAGGAGAGCAGGTTTAGCTGTTGCAAGACAAGCTTGTTATCCCAGAAAAGCAAACCCCCCCCAACACAAGGCAGTCACCGACACTCTGAAGAATGCATATTTAGGGAGTTGTGTCATGTTTGCAGCATTTATCTCCTCCTGATTCTGAGGCATGGGATCGGCGAGACCTGAACTGCCTCGACTTCAAAGGCTGGAATGTGTTACAGCTTCATCTGCTCCATCATCATCTTGCTGCAGAGGAGACACCTGCAAGAGTCACATTTTTGGGCTTTTTCACCCATCCCCACTTTCTTGCCTCATCACTTTCCCTCAGACACTTGATCTAAACCCAGATCTAAATTTTCCAGCTGCATTTACACAAATAACAAGAAAAATTATTTAATGCATTTTGCAAATATCATCCCAGGCCAAAGTGCCAACTCCAGATCTCCCCAGATCTAATGAGCTGGTGATTCGATTTGGGAACCCTGAAATTGGGATAAGTGGGGGCGATGCTGTCACCAGTGGGAGCCGCGGGATTTTATTGATGAAAAAGGATTTTATCAGCCGCCAAAAATTCCTTTCTGACTCCACAGGCGAGAGTGACACCCGGTGGCTGTGGAGCAAAATAAAATCAGCTCTGATTGCCATGTTCCCTTTTTCTCTCTTCCTTTAGTGCTTTTTTTCCTGCCGATTTTAAAGGAAGAGCTGGCACAGGGATGTTCTTCTACCCCCTGGAGAATGGATATCCATCACCTGCTGGCACAGATTCCCTGGGATCTGGATTCCCTGGGATCTGGATTCCCTGGGACCAGCTCCTGTGGGAGGAAACAAGGAGAGCAAAGAGATGCTGGCACCTCTCCCGTGGCTCCCAAAACTCTGCAGCCAAGCAGGGAGGCACAGATGGGGCCCTGGCATCCTGAATTTGGGCAGAGGGATTTCCACTGATCCTGCCACAGCCCTTCCCAGGTTTTGTCCAGGCTTCTGGTCATTAGGACATGAGGTGGGATTTATTTTAACCATGTTTCATTTAAAATAACGAGATTAGCTCAGTTGTCAGAGAGAGGTGGACACCTGGGAGTTCTTTTTTGCTTTGTGCCTGCTAGATGCTGTTTATTACACACTAAAAATTGTGGGACAAAAGGAATGAAACAGCATTTTTCTACTACTACTGTGGATGTAACCTGAATACCTTCACTAAGTGGTTATTGAAATGTGAATGGTTAAATACCACAAGGAGAGTGCTAAAAAAGAGATAAATTAGTAATCTTTCATGAAATATTGGCTTTATTTGGGCTTTCATTTGGAATTACTAAACATGAAAATGGCAATGTCCAGGTGATTACATCATTCACTGAGCTGTGGCTTTAATAAATGTCAAGAATTGGCAGAGCCCTGCTCAGAGTTGGTGTCACAAACTCCCCTGGGAATGTTCCCATGGAACAAACCAATGGTTTGGCTCCTAAATCCAGGTTCCTGAGATGTTTCTGTGTGGGAGGGCCCTGATATTCCATATTCCCTAAGGCACCCATCCCAATCTCAACGTGCAAAGAGAGGCAGCTCAGGCTGAGGTCTGAGCATTCCAGTTTGGTTTTCTGGGAAGATAAAGCCCTGCTCTGATATTTGGAGCTTGATGCTGGCTCTGCTTCCAGTTCTCTGCTTCCCTGGTGCTGCTGGATTTAGGAGCTGGGTGATGGTTTCAAATTGGAAACATGGAGCAGGGGAGGGTTGTTGGAGAGAGAGATCTTAGTGCTCTGATCCCTCACTCATGGCTGGCTGCAAAATTAAGAAAATGCAGAAATCTCTCAAAATGTGGGAACATCTGAGGGCAAATAATGAAATTCTCTCTTGAATGCAGTAGAAAGGAGCATCATTTTTGTGCCACTAAGTTTTTTGTGTTTTCAAAATGCCAAAGAACCATGTGATTATGAGCATCACATGTCCCCCAGTGCCACACTCACACAGCCTTAAACCCCCCCCAGGGATGGGGACTCCACCACTGCCCTGGGCAGCTGTGCCAGGAAGAAATTGTTCCCAATATCCAATTTAAACCTCCCCTGGCACAGCTTGAGGCCAGTCCCTCTCCTCCTGTCCCTGTTCCCAGGGAGCAGAGCCTGACCCCCCTGGCTGTCCCCTCCTGTCAGGGAGCTGTGCAGAGCCACAAGGTCCCCCCTGAGCCTTCTTTTCTCCAGGCTGAGCCCCTTTCCCAGCTCCCTCAGCCCCTCCTGGTGCTCCAGCCCCTTCCCCAGCTCTGTTTCCCTTCTTTGGACATAGTCAGACATCCAAACCTCCTTCCATTGTCAAACAGCCTCACAGCTTCAACACAGCTCTCAACATTCAGCAAATATTGGATCAACAAATTGCACCTGGAGAAAGTGGCTCCAGAATGAAAATGTCCTCCAGGTCCCTCTGTGCCAGGCTGCCCTTTGGCTTTTCCTCCTTTTCCATTCCCTTCTCCGCCTCCATCCCCCTTTTCCCTTCATGAAGCATTGGCACTGGTGCAGATGCAGCAAAATGGGAGTTTTCAGAATCTTTAGCTCAGAAATCCACAGCCCTGAGGCCACACAGAAATCCTTGCTCAGCCTCAGCACAGAACCTCAGCACTCTGAGCTCCTCTGTTTCTTCCTCTCCCTTGTGAGGTGAAAATAATAAAAAGCCAAATAAAAGCATCAAAATGTGAAGCATCAGGAAGACTCAGCTGAGTCCAAGAGCTGATCCAGATGTTGTGTGTGGGGACTCCTGTGGAAATGATGTGCTCAGGGCTTTGCCAGATGCAGCCAACCTTCACTGCCTCCAATTATCCCAGGGATCTCCTGTGGCATTCAAGATTTCACTGAATGTGCTCTGTGCTAAGTCACTGCTAATCTGTGCTCAAATCATTAATTGCCAGCATTAAAAAAAAAAAAAAAAAAAAAAGGGAAAGCTGTGTTGCTCACCAAGATTTAGTGGGAACTTTTCCCTTGATTTCCACTGGAGGTCTTTTATTTCCAGTTTTGCACATCCCTTTCTTGGCCAGTTTTTGACACCTCTGCTGTGTAGGAAGGGGCCACCCCTTACTCTTCCAGCCCAAAATTCATCTGAGCTCATGGGTGATGCTGTGCACATCCCTCAGGGCAGTGCCTGGGTTAAAATAGGCACCTACAAGTGGAATATTCACATGAATTAGCTAAACAAATCACCCTGCAAGAGGAGAACACTGATTCACAGCAGAACCAGAAATACTGGAGTGGTGGATTTGAGGCTGGCCAGGGCATGCCCAGATTTATCCCAAATCAGAATTTGTATCTAATGATATATCCCAGAGCAAGGAGGGACCACTGAAGCCTCTGAGCCCTCTGCTCTATGGAAATGATGAATTTACACACTGATTCTTTCCCTAAATCTTCAATTCTTTCCAGAACCAGAGCTGCAGGTGCTTTATCTCCACTTTGAGTCAGGTTTGGTTTTAATCCCAGCCTTCAGATCATTTTATCTTCATGTTCTAAATTGTATTTTAGATAGATGAGATGGTCTGCTTCCCACTCCATATTTCCTACAGAGATGCTCTGAAACTTGCTGAAGGCTTAGCTAGGAACAGGAGGGCACCTTTCTCTCCTACTTCAGCTCCTAAAAATACAAGATCCAATCACAGAAAGGGTTGCAAAGCACTGGAACAGGCTGCCCAGGGCAATGGTGGAGTCACCTTCCTTGGGGGAGTCCCAAGAATGTGTGGATGTGGCACTTGATGTGGTTTAGGGGTGCCCATGGTGCTGGGCCTCATTGATGATATTTTTCAGCCTTAAAGATTCTATGGCTCCACGAGATCAGTCTTTGCAGTGGGAAAGGGAAGGAAAAAAGAACCTGGAAGACAATTCTGCTTTTCTAGGATAAGTATCAAAGATACATGGGATAAATCATCGTTTTGCTGGTGCTGATCTCTCTCTGGGGAACAGGGAGGCTTAGAGAGCCCAATTTATAGGTTGGTAAAGGGAAATGACTCCCACTCCAAACAACTTTTCCATGTTTTCGGTCGCAGATCTGCAGTGATCCTCGTTGCTGTCTCTCCAACCATCCCAGGAATCAGTGGAGCTGCTTTTTTTGGTCATCAGGGAGGTGTGTGGCTCTGGGATCAGGTGGTTCCTGCTCAGAATGCTCACTGCCCTGCCTGGTGTATTTTACAGGAACTTCAGGAACTCATCCTGGCCCTCCTTTGTGGCTTCCCACTGCCAGAGGGCAGGGCTTGATGGGATGTTGGGAAGGAATTGTTCCCTGTGAGGGTGGACAGGCCCTGGCACAGGGTGCCCAGAGAAGCCGTGGCTGCCCCTGGATCCCTGGCAGTGCCCAAGGCCAGGCTGGACAGGGCTTGGAGCAGCCTGAGATAGTGGAAGGTGTCAGGGTTGGGCTGAGATGAGATTTAATGTCCCTTCCCACTCAAACCATTCCATCATCCCTATTCTTCTCCAGGCACTGATGTTCTCAGGCAGAAGGGGGAGCCCACACATTATTTTTTGTGTGTGATCCTCTCGAATCAGTGACAAACCCGTGAGAGCAGGAGGGATTTTGGAACGCTGAGAGCTCCTGCTTGGCTGGAGTTACAGCCACACACAGCCAGGGGAAGGCAGGGCCTGACTGCTCTTATCTCTTCCTTTGCCACAATGAGAAATCGAGGAAGATTTGAATTCTAAACAACTTTATCTTGTGTCATCACATCAGCTCGAATGCCAGAAAGCAGAATTTAATTAAGAACTTGTTGAACAAACAAAAATACAGAGGTAAAACAGAGCCTTTAGAAACAGAGTAAGTCATTGCCGCGTGACATTTATTTTTTGCTAATTTACTTACACACCCACTGGGAAACCAAATAAGTCATCTGTGCAATGCTGCTGTGGTTATTTGTACAGAAGCAGTGTGTCAGATTCTTCCCAAGGATTCAGGGGAATGTTAAACCATTAAACAAGCTCCGGGCTTTTGTTGGGAGCTCCTCTCTGGGTGAGCAGCTGAATAAAAGCACTGGGGAGTCTTTTTCATCCCTGCCCAAACCCCCTTCAAATCTTTTCTCAGCACAGGAGCTTCCAGGCATGTCTTTAGTCACAGATCCTTCTCCAGCTCATAACCAACATTTTGATCCATGCCTGTGCATCCAGGGAAACCCCTGAGTTCATCTGAGCTCTGAGAACCCCCACAGTTCATCCCCCCAGGATAGGTTTCTTGTTACTTGTCTCCAATAAAAGGTTTGATTGCTCTTTCTGAGGAGTTTGGAAGCAAGGAGGTTCTTTTGACTTGTGGTTTTGTCACCATCTCTGCTATTCTTTACAGAATTCCAGAGTCATTTAGGTTGGAAAAGACCTTCAAGACCATCAAGCTGTGACTGATCCCCACCTTGTCACCTGTCCAGAGCTCTGAGTGCCACATCCAGCCTTTCCTTGGACACCTCCAGGGATGGGGACTCCAAACCTCCCTGGGCAGTTCCAATGCCTGACCACCCTTTCCATGGAGAAATTGCTCCTGCAAAGAAATTTTTCCTGACAAGAAATTCTTCCTGAGAGAAGGAATTAATGGCACTACCCATGTGCTGGCTCCGTGTCAGAAATTTTGTTCCCCAAAAGAAATTTGAGACTGGGAAAATAATGTACAGGTTTGGAGGGCTAAAGGAATCTGAGGCTGTAGAGGGAAACCTCTTGGAGCTAAAAACCTCAGCTAAAGGCTGGTAGGAGATCCCTTAAAAGTAGAAGTGAAAATTTGGAGAATACAGAATATAATCAGCCCAAGAATAGAAATTGAATTCTTATGCTGAGGTATATAGTAACTTTTACTTGAAACTGCAGTGGAAGCTTGGCCAAGAAAAACATCCCATTTAACAGTGGAAGGTTTCAGCCTACATGGGGGAGAAATCCTTCCCAGGGTTTGTGGTTTTGTGGCTGATGTAAAGATAAACCCCAAAAGGTAAACTGGAAATGGTGCTTCTGTTCAAAGGATGAAAATCTGTTGCACTGAGGGAGATGATGTTCAGGAAGCAGGAGTTCAGAGAGATGGAAAGTACAAAAATACAAATGAAGAGCAGCCCTACATGGAATTATAGAAATAGCAAAGAGAGACAAAATCTTGAAAAGAAAAAATGCCCCAAGTATAAATTTAGGACAGAAAACTGTAGCAGAGAGGAGCTCCACTAAACACTCCTGAAAAAAAAATAAGTCCTGTGGTGGTTTGATGGAAAGGAAAACAAATTCTCCCATAAGAATCAATGTTTAACAGAGCAATTGAAATGCACAGGGACATTATCCTGCAGCTCAAAATCATTCCCACCCAAACCCCATCCCTGAACAGAGGCACAAGGCAGCAGAGGTGGTGTGATAGTTAAATCACATAATATTGAATTACTTAAAATTGTACAGTTTTTGCAGTTGTACTCCAAACAACTGTGTTTTCATGGGTATTTTAATGCAAATAAATAATATTCTCAGAAATAAATTGCCACCAATTGCCAAAATAATTTGGTGGCAGGAAGGTGAGGGACAGAAAAAGTTTGATGACAGCAGTCAGGAGAGCAGGGTATCAAATGATTGCCAGGGAATCTGCAAAACACTGGGAAGGGAAGTGATGGAGAGAAGGGTATTCCTGTGCTCTTCAAGAGAAAAATTGTAACAGAAAACACACAAGAGGAAAGGGTTGTGTGTAAAGCTAAATATATTTTAAGAAATCTGTAGACTGAAGGGGCATAAATTCCTTTGCTCATGATGTTAACTGGATTAGAAACACAAATGCTAGGGATTCACATAAAATTAAAATGTTTAAGGGGACTGCATGGTTTAAAGCCTTTGCAGCCTCAGAATAATGTAGATATGGTGTTAAAACAGACATTAAAAGGGCAGTACCCTTAGGGAAGTTGCTCCTCATCCAGTGAGGAATCCTTTCTATCCCAAGACTGGATATCCTGGAGGAGGCTGGAGTCCATCCAGCCCAGAATTCTGTCTCCAAGAGTGGGGACAAGGAACAGCAGAGAACAAGGTGCTTGGATCTGACCCTGCTTCCCAGCCTGGAAGTGTACAAACTTCCCCCATGTACAAACTCCAGTGGGTTGGGAAAAGAGAGAGACATCTTCTACATGGGTGGAAAAGGAGGAGGATTTTCAGGGCTCAAGCAAAACTGGAAAAACCCAGGCTGGAGAGGCCTTGGAGGAGCAGGCAACATCCAAGGCTGAGCACTTTCCTGGACATGGAGCCATTCCTGTTGTAAGCTGTTCAGGCTGTATGGAAAGTTTTCCCTGCCTGTGTCCTTGCAGGTTACAGCGGCAGAGCTCTCTCGGGATAACTTTAGGAAATTCAGATTTGTACTGGCAAAGCTGTAATCTAGCCCAGCAAAGCTGTATAGACTGGGAGTGATTTGAATATTCCCTCTCCAAATAAGCTCATTTGTCCAGGTGCTGCTCTGCACTGGAGCTGCCAGCTGTCCTTCCCAACCATGACTCTCCAGCGGGGGCTGCATTTCCCTGGGATGTCCCAGGGCCTATTTTTGTGGCTGAACTTGGATTGCACCCTCAAGACATGTGGGTCCCAGAGCTGGTGTGCTTGCGACCAGTTGGGTTTGGACTGCTGAGGTGGGAGCACCATCCCTGGAAGTGTTCCAAGGGTATGGATGTGTCACCTGGGGATGTGGTTTAGTGGGGAACAGGGCAGTGCTGGGGGAATAATTTCACCCAATGATCTTGGAGGGCTTTTCCAACCTTAATGACTCTGTGAGTCCATTGTTCCAGCTTGCAAGGCAAGATGGATTCTATTCCCATCTGCATGGCAGTTGTCTTTTGTCAAGTGGGCAGTTTTCCTTATCTCTTCCACACTCACTCCTCCCTGGGGGGACATCTGCTGATAACAGGCTGTTGAATGTCACTGCATGACTGATAAGAACTACAGCATCCCATTGGGAGATGCTCTGCCCAGAGGGAGGAGCCAAGCATTCCTACCCGGATATAACCTGGAGATTCTGGAATATCAACACAGATCCTCACTGGATTTCCCAGAGGAACAGCAGCTGCTTCTTCCCCTGGATCTTCGGAGGAAGACTACACCTTTTCTACAGGATCCCTGCTCCAGCAGAACCACACCTGACACTCCAGGAGGGCTGCAGCCATAATTCCAATTGGACTGCTACCAGAACCCTGCCCAGCAGGGTGTCAGGTTGTGTTCTGACTCTGCCAGTGTTGTTTTAGTTTACTGCATTGTTTATTTTATCTTTTTATTTTCTTCCCTATTAAAGAACTGTTATTCCCGCTCCCATATTTTTTGCCCGAGAGCCCCTTAATTTAAAATTTATAGCAAGTTAGAGGGAGGGGGGGTTCACATTCTCCATTTCAGGGAAGGCTCCTGCCTTCCTTAGCAGACACCTGCCTTTCCAAACTGAGACATCCATCATCAGTGTCAGGAACCTTTTGAGAGCGAGGTCTCAGATGCTCTGGGGGAATTCCACATGTGGCCCCACAGACAGCAGCAGCAGTGGTCCTTCCATTCTCCTGATCCTGTGCTCCCTCTCCAGTGCTGAGGAGCTGCTAAGCAGCCTCCATCCATCCATGCAGCAACCAGCAGCACCACCAGCACCAGGACACCATGGTGTAGGTACTATTTTGTCCTGCAGCAATGATTCCACCTGGGAAAACCCCACCTTTCCCATCCCAGCCAACAGCAATCTCAGCTATGCAGCAGCAAACAGCTGGGAGATGGACACAGCTGGCCTTTCCAGGAAGAATCTCTGCTTTGTCTCACAGGGAGGCATTAGGATGGAGAGGATTTCCATCAACAGGACCAAAATGGGACATTTGTAGGTCCAGTCTGGGCCCCCAGGTGTGTGATCACAGACCCATGGAATGGTTTAGGTTGGAAGGAGCCTTTAAAGCTCATCTAGTCCATCCCCTGCAGTGGACAGGGACATCTTCAAGTAGATCAGGTTGCTCAAAGCCCCATCTGATGTGGCCTTGAAATGTTTATGGGGATGGGGATCTACTGCCTTCCTGGGAAACCTCTATCAGTGCCTCACCACCCTCATAATAAAAAAACTTCTTCCTTATATCTGGTCTAAATCACCTGGGTTTTACTTTAAAACCATCACCCCTTGTCCTGTAGCAAGAAACGCTAATAAAAAGTTTGTCCCCATTTTCTTTATAAGCCATAGGAAATTATGGGAAAGGTCAGGCAGGGACAGGGTGGGAGCTGGACCTTACCTGGCTCCCCAAAAACCCTCCAGGGGCAAAGACACCTCAGGAGTGACCGAAGTATTGGATATGTCCATCCATTTTTTTAGGAAAAAAATTTTCACAGAAAGAATAATAAAGTACTGGAATGCTCTTCCCATGGTAGAATCACCATCTCTGGATGTGTTTAAAAAAAGGCTGGACATGGCACTTGGTGCTATGCTCTAGTTGAGGTGTTAGGGCATAGGCTGGACTCGATGATCTCAGAGGTCTCTTCCAACCTCATTATTCTGGGATTCTGTGATTCTGTGAACATCTGTGCAGCTTTAGCATCCTAAACATGTGGCTCGCCTGGCAGCTCTTCATTCCCAAGGCTTGTTTTCCCACAAAAAGTAAAAAGCTTTGGCTACAGGGAGGAAGTCACGGATGTTTATGGCAGCTTTTCTTCAAAACTAGCAAATTGTAGCTGTGTTTCTCTGGTTGGAAAATATTTTGGTGGTTTTTTCCCCTATACTGCCTCCTTCCAGCCCTGAAGCCACTCGGCGCTGTTGGAAGGGCCTTGCTTTCCACAAAGGAAATTTCAGGAATATTTAACAAGAGGAAGGATTGCTCGGGGTCAGCACTCTGGGAAGCCACACAGGCATTTTTGGTGTGCATTTTCATGCATCTCTCTCATCCACCCTTCCCCAAGCCTCCTGCCTTCCTCCACGCAGAGATTCCAGTCGCTCACTCCTCCTCCCCAAAGGCTGCAGGGATTTTCCGAGTCCCTCTCCCAGTGCTGAGCCCCCCTCTAGCGGCTGCTGCTCTGGAATGTTGGAATGCCAAGGGATGTGCTGTGCCTTCAGGGACGGCCAGCGGTGCTGAAATCAGATCCTGTGGTTCCTGCGGGATGGGGAGCTGTGGGAATTCAGGATATCCCTCTGGCTGTCCTGGATTGCCCGACAGGATCAATCCTGGATCCCCCTGCCAGGGGGCTCAGAGACCCTGGCACAGAGCCCAAGACACCTGTGATTTTGATTATGACCCATGGAAAAAATTACCAACCTTATATGAGGATCTGCAAGCCATGAGAGTCTAAGTAGAATGATGGTGAATTTATCACAGGGTGAAAAAGAGATTTTTTTTGGGTTTTCAGAACAGGGGTTCAACGGGCAAGATGGAGGAATCTGGGCATGTCCAGCCTTTCTCCTTCTTCTTCTTGGCCTCCATCTTCTGCTGTGATGGTGGCACTTTTAGATGGGTTTAGAGTAGAATCTCACTGTCTAACACAGGTGATGGGTGTTGGGAAGTTATGGTAAATATTGTACACATAGTTTTTAGTATAAAAAGATAACACTGCCCTGAGGGTGTCAGAGTGCCTCTGTCTGTCCTGCTGAACGGACCTCGGCTGGACAGAGAAAGAATTTGATAGATAAGAAACAATAAACAACCTTGAGAACGAGAACTGAAGAGCTCTGACTCCTTCTTCCACCACCGGCCTGGGAACAGAGACTTTCTGACCCATCTCGGGGTCGCTGTGAGCAGCAGAAGCCCCGAGACAGGGGCTGCAGAGGCACTGCTGCAGTGCCCTGTGCCACCAGGCCAGCGTCCCTCCCTGGCACGGCGCTGACAGCTGCGAGCCCGATGAGTGAATAACCTAATCGAGCCATTAAAAGGAACAGAAGCCCTCTGCCCTGTTTGATTTCTCTCTATAATGATGTAAAGTGCACTTTAATGGAGTCAAAGTGGTCCTGGGCCATTCTTGTTAAGGCCGTTTGATGCAGTGCTATTGAGTCCCAGTGCTCGCCTTCATTACCTCCCTCCTGCATTGTACTCCAGACTTCCCCACAGCCTCTCTGCTGCCACAGCCCCTTGCCTGCATTTTGTCTACATAAATTAGACCTTGTGCAGCATATTGGCCTGTCAGGGGACTAGGAAGAAACTGTATATTGTTTCTGGCATTCCCGGGCCCTTCTGCCCCTGACATCTGCTGTGTTTGTGACAGGGAATACATTCCTGACTCATTATCCGGGCAAGCGGAATCCCTCCCTGACAGCACCATTAATCAGAATCAAGCAGTCCAGCAAATAAAAAAAAAAAAAAAAAAAAGGGAGAGAGAAGGAGAAAAAGAAAGCAAGCAAAGAAAAGAGACAGTTCCTAACTTTCACTTAATTCTGTCATTCCAGTGTCTGGACAAGTAGCAATCCATCTTGCTGAGTGACAGCTCTGATGGATGGCATTATTTATGCTTTTGTGTATTAAAAGATAGTTCTGGCACTGGCTTGTCACTCGGCAGAGATTTGAAAAAAGCTGAAATTTAATTTGAAGGAAAAGAGGGCAAAGATCAGAGGATGCTGGCTGGGGAGTTGTGCCCTGGAGGGACAGAGATTGCAGTGGGAGGGGACAGAGGTGTGGGGATGGTGCAGGACTGCCCTGCAGGCACAGAGATCTTTTTCTCAGGCTGGATGGGGATCTCCAGGGCCCAGGGGTCTGTGTTGACACAAACAGGTTTGATGTTCCTTGGAGGGATCATCACTGGGCATATGCTTAATTTTCTGTCCCTAATTTGTGAGTGTTTGTGTACACAAATATGATTAGATATGCACATATGTATGGGTGTCTGCAGCAGGGGGGCTTCCCGTGCACATGTGTATTTACACAAATTAATTTCAAATACAGGCTTTTGGTCCCAGCACACACAGCTTCAGCACAAAACACTTCCCTAAGTATCCACACACACACGAGGGCCGTCACGTGGGCACCTCCCAGGTGAAAAATACACCCACATTTTTCATTTCTCCCTCTTAAAACTGCTTACTCACCCTGTTTGTCAATTTGAGAAGAGACCAAGGACAACATTCCTGGGGAGCTGCTTTGTCCTGAGCCGTTGCTAACCTCAGCATCACCAGGAATGCCCATCCATGTCTTGGTTTCAGTGTGCTGGCAGTGAGCCCCAGGTGTCTGTACATCTGTCCCACACGGTGTGTGAGCAGCACAGCATGGGCAGGATGCTTGGGGCCACCAGGGCAGACCTGCAGGCCACGTTCACTTCAGGAACAGACAGGGGAATCCCAAACTGCTGATTCTGGGTGTTAATGCTCCAGGGAAGATTTCCCTCATCTGGGGACTGTGGTTAATTCAGCAAAGGGCATTGTGTGAGTAAGGCATCTCAGACTCAGGTGTCAGCATTAATTAATGGTATTTCCAGCCCTGAGCAACCCGTGGTTTTGACCTGAGAAAACATGAAACAAGCAGAAACCCCACTCCTGTTATTTATCACTTTTGTTGGAGATGACCCATCTCTTGGCTACTGGGACAAACATCTGCTGTGGAACCCATTAGCCAGCAATGAGCATTTGTTCCTAATTAATACAAATTTGTTTCCTTCCCCAGTCCCAGCAGGTCCCAGGTCCCCTCTCCTGGGCTGTTGGCAGCAGCAGCATCACCCAGCCACAGCTCCAGACCCTGGGAGCAGCTCTGGAGTCTGCAAAAGCAGGGAAAACCCAGCACTGCAAACCCAGGACAAACCCAGGACAAACCCAGCACTGCAAACCCAGGACCAACCCAGCACTGCAAACCCAGGACCAGCCCAGGACTAACCCAGCACTGCAAACCCAGGACCAACCCAGGACCAACCCAGCACTGCAAACCCAGGACTAACCCAGCACTGCAAACCCAGGACAAGCCCAGGACAAACCCAGCACTGCAAACCCAGGACAAGCCCAGGACAAACCCAGCACTGCAAACCCAGCACTGCAAACCCAGGACAAACCCAGGACCAGCCCAGGACCAATCCAGCACTGCAAACCCAGGACAAACCCA
>JAYDZK010000169.1:110885887-110901888 GCA_034509185.1 Euphonia xanthogaster | reverse complement strand
ATTTTCCCCCCCCCCCCCCCCACCCCCCCCCCCCCCCCCGTTTTTCCCGCACACCCCCTCCCCGTAAAGGATTATTCAGCCAAAAAAAAAAAATCCCAGCTGCTGACTCCGTGCGCCGCAAACAAGGCGGCTGCAGCCCTCGCCCCCAGCCCCGCTCCCGCAGAGATGCTCCGGGTGTTGTCCGCAGAAATGCTGCCTTTTAAAACAAGGAGCGACCCGCGGGGAAAGAGCCTCCAGCCCTGCCCAGCTCCCCCCGCAGCCCCCCGCACCCTCCACCCGCTTTGGGGGGGCTGCGGGGGGGAACCCCCTGCCCTGGCCCCCCCAAACCCCGCTGCGGAGAAAGGATGCTGCAGAGCAGGGTGCAGCTTTGCAGGGGGAGAGAGGGAAAAAAAAAAAAAAAAAGGTATTAAAAAAAAAAAGAAGAAAGTACCAATTTTGGCCGAGGCTTCGCTTTCTCTCCCCCCCCACCTCCCTCACCCCCAGCACTGCTGGTTTCATGGCTACGCTACTGTAATTATGAATTCTTCTTCTTGCGACTCGCGTGTGTGCAGGGGCTGGGGGTGGCAGTGGCTGTGGCTGCGGCTGACATCACTGCAGTGGCGTGGGGCTGACAGCTCCCAGCGCTGCGCAGCCTGCAGTGGCTCCTCAGCTTTTTTTGCAGACTCTCTGCTGACAGTTGTCAGGGAAAAGGAAGGGGGGAAATAATAATAATAATAATATAATAATAATAATAATAATAATAATAATAATAATAAAACCAAAACCAAGCAATGAACCCACCCCATCTCACCGCGTTCAAGGTGAATTTCAAGGAGAAGAGTGCGTTTTTTGTTTGCGGCGAGGAGCGCACGCTGTGGTTATCTACACATCTATATCCAGGGATATCTACACATTCCCAGCATCACCCGTCCTGGCCGAGCACCCTGTTACACCCTGTAACCTTGTCAGGGCGCTGCACAGCCTAACCCGGGCTAAAGCCCCGGCTCAAGCAGGCTCTGAAGGCAGGAAATCCTGTATTACTCGCCGGGTGATTTGGTGTCAAGGGCATGTGCCCGCTCCTGGGATCTCTCTGCACAAGCCGCAGCTCCTGAGATCATTCCAGCGCTGCACCGAGTCGCAGTGCACGTCTCTTCCTTCCATCCCTTCCCACTGCACGAACACAAACACATCCCTTCTCTTCTCTTTTCCTTTTTCCCTCCCCAGTCGAGGCCTAGAAGTTGCTGAGAAAAGCCCGCAAGGAAGCACGAGGAGGTGGTTGGTACCCCGAGTGCGGGTCCGTGTGCTCAGCGAGGGGCAGGAGCGTCCAGCTCTGAGTAAGCACAAGAACCTTGGGAACATCGGGGGTCCAAAACATGTGGCTGGGAGCCTCTGGGAGCCTTTGCCCTTTCCCCTCAGTGCTGTCTCACAGTCCTACCGTTTGTGTTCCCATTGCCTTAATGACATTTCACTTAACGCATCAGATCTGAGGAGTTTTCAAGGAAATGTTAGAAATTAGCTGTCAGAAAAGGTTGGGGAGAGCCACCAGCTCAGCCACAGAAATCTTTCCGCCTGCCCTTTATACCATCACCCCCCTCAAAGCAAGACACAATATTATTAGCTTAAAGAAAAAAACAACCCCAAACCCTATTTACCCCGAGAGAGCAACTCCACAGTACACCTCCCTTGAGCCGTTTGCAATTCAAATAAGGCCTCAAACGGCGCAGATTTTAAGGTCTGGCTGACAGAAGCCAACAGTCAGAGCATCCCTCTGAGACTGCCACGCTTCCAACCGCAGCTGGAGCCACGGGGCCACGCGAGCATCCGTCCCTGCCCCGCAGGCAGCTGCCCAGCGGGGACCGGGATGGGGTCACGGTGCTGCCTAATTCATCCCCTCCTTGGTTCCCTGCCCTGGAGATTTATGGAGAGCTGAGGTGGTTTATTTAAAAATAAATAGATGAGTTTCGTGGCAGGTTGGAGGTGAACGGCTGCAATTTCAATACTCCCCTGAAATTACTTCTGCATGTTTTTTTATGAACATTTATTTTTTATCTCTCTGTAAGACCCTTCCTTTCAAGGAGCCAAAAGCACCTTGGGAGTCTGCATAAGCCCTGATCCCAATGGCAATTTGAAGGAAGGAAATGCAATTCTCTCTCTGAGAGGGGAAAACTGAGGACTGGGGGCCTTGGGGAGATTTCGCCACCCATCCTTCATGGCTTCAAATGGAATGGACCCATGGATAGAAATTATGGGAGCAGCAGGGGAGCACAGACCCAGAACAGGGCTCGCAGCCCTCAGGGCTGGGCAAAATGGCTTTGTCAAATGGACAGGGGGATTTTCCGCCTGAATTTCAGCTCACACGGGGCTGGATGTCACGTTATAAACCTGTGCTGGATTAAAGCTCAAAGGGCTCTTCCAGGGCCTTTTCCAGCTCACCCTCCCGCCCGCCGCCCGTCACGTTGGCCGAGGATATTTAAAGCCCGCTCGGAAATACATTACCCTCCCTTAAAAACATAAATCCTCGGACTTAAGCGGTGATCCATCCCCTCCCTGTGCACTATTAGCACATTAAGAAATTAAACGATAAAACTCCCAAAGATCCGATTGACTGGGATCGCGCCGCTCCATATGGCACGGCATATGTGTCCGGCCCTCGGCCGGGATGTGCTCGGCCAGGCTGGGCTGGGAAAGGGGTTTCAAGGCAAATTCAGATGGATTCAGAGTTACACTTATTTATTTTATTTTTTTTTTTTTTTCCCTCTCACGACATTTCACTTCTCTGCTCCACCCCCAGCGCCAGAGGGAAAGCTGTGGAGGTGATGTATGTCCCTAAATAAGGATGCAGAGCCTGGCTTTGCTGGAGGAGGTCAGGTGAGGCTATTTAACGCTTTGCAGCCTCCTCGAAGGCTTTAGGAAAGGATGCCAAACCCCCAAAGCCACCTCCCCACAAGCAGCTTCATGTCTGCTGGGGATGATGGCAGAGGTGATGCCGGGGGAATGGGTCCCTGCAGGTGGAGGGAAAAAGTCCCTTTCCTCCCCTACCCACTCCAGGATAAATCCCCTTGCAGCAAACAAAGGGCTCTGGGCCTCGCTGGGAGCTTTCCCTGAGTGACAACACAGGGTTTCTAAAAGCCTTTAGAGGCTTTTTCACCACTTTGGTGGAATTTAAACCTTTCCTTTAATTTCTTTCCGGGGCTGGCTTGAATTGTTAAGTGCTGGGAGGTGTGAGGGGAGCAAAGATGGCAGCTGGATTCCTCCCTGCGCCTGGCACTGCGGGATGGGCGGGTGGACAGTGCCTGCACCACAAAACTTAGCTCTAAACATGACCTAAACCAGCTTAGCAGGGATATACATGGAGAAAGGGATTAACCCCCCTCGCTCCCCGGCCAGGAGCAACAAATCCCATTAACACCCCATCCCTGGGAGGGGAAACTCTGCATCCACTGGTCCCCGAAATAGGGACCTGCCGCATTGAGTGAGTTATGTATTTCAAATAAAGATCCCAGCCCATGGCAATGTCTCCTGCAGAAGCTCTGTGATGAGAATTGGGGATTTTTGTGGGAAGCTTCGGCGTTGCTGCGAACCAGCCTGGCCGTGTTATCCTGGTGCAACGCCTGCGCCGGCTGCTCACCTCCTAAATAGTTAATTCCTGGAGACCGTGAGAAGGTTAAATATGTATCAGGATCAGATGCAGTCACCTATAGCTCCCCTTTCTGCAGGATTTCTCAGGGTTACTCAGAGAACTGGGAGCAAAATTTGGCGAGAGGGGGATGAAAAATCTCCCTCTGCCTGAAAAACCCATCTCTCCCCCAAGTAATTTGATTTAAAGCAGTGGAATTACTCACCGAGGCGATAGGTAGGAACCGTGCAAAATATAGTGGGGGGAAAAAGAAGCTGTTAGAGACAACAGCAGGAGAAAAACTCTGTTATCTATGGTAACAGTCTGGAGACTGATTTATCCAGCGTATAAATAGAGCGGGAGAGGCTCTCGCGCTGTAGACGCTCCGATGGGGAAATGCGAGTTGATTTTACCCTCCCTTTCAGGTTCAGCTTGATAGGAAAACTTCCCATTGATGCAGCAGCTCCACGGAGGGAGATATGGCACCAAATTCCAGAGGAAACGGGCCCAAACTTTCTCCCCTTGCTGCCGTGCCGGGCGCAGCCGTGGGATGCGATTCCAGCATCCCCCCCTTTCCCCACGTAGCCATTCCATCTTAATCAACATCCCAGCTCCCCCCAGAGCTGCCCTCTCCAAGCCCCCAAATATTATTGCTTTGTTTACTACTGGGTTTTATGGAGGATGAAAGCTGATGGACCAGATCCCTCTTCCAAGTACTTATTCCCTTCCATACTTTAAATAATGTTGTTTCACCTACTGGCTGTAGAGAGAAAAAAAACCCAGCAAACAAAACACCCCAAATCTCTTGTACTCCATGATTTATTTTTGAATTTTCCTTGAGGGGAAAAAAAAAAAAATCATTGAAAGGTCTCCCAAGCTTCAGGTTTAAAACATGCATCATATTTAGGCAAATCTACTGGAGCAAGCACAGGGAAAAGAGGGAAGATGCAGTGTCGGGCTGGAGCCTTGTTTAGCATTTTGAGTCATGAGCACATTTTAGAGGGAAAAACGTGGGGCTGGGAGGGAGATTTCAAGACTTGTCTCAGTTATACCTGGAATGTTCATCTTTAGGATCCACAAACCCCATTATGCCATTTGTCCCCCTTGTGTTTGGTGCCTCCATCATTTTAGGACAATTTGAAAAACAGATTAAATGCCCAAAACTCCCTTTGCCTTGCTGGGATTTGCTCCTTATTTTCCAGGCTGCTCTGCCACAGCAGCAGCGGCCTTGGAATCCCATTGCTCCTGTTTTTCCAGCAACATCTCCCAGGGTGTGCATTCCCCTATTGTTCCACAGGTCAGCAGAGAGCCCCGAATCAGGTAAAAGTCCCTTTTATGCCATATCCCACAATATCCAATGTCTGCCTAGTGTGTGTTTCCCCAACGCAGATTCCACTGGCATGGAGGAGCAGATGGCTCAGGTAGCGGATTTAAAGCTGTCCCAGCCCACCCCCAGGCCTGACCTATATCCAGGATGAACGGATGGATGCCAGGAATACCTCTGCTTTTCCCCTATGTCCATCATACATCTCTGGATTTTTTTTTCCCCTCCCCATCAGCTGTCAATAATATAAAAAAGAAGGGAAAGGGTAAAAAAAAAAAAAAAGAAAAAAGAAAAAAAAAAAAGCAATACCTTCCTGACTGATATTTACACAAGTAAATATTTTTTATGTATATACAGCCAGTATGAAATGATTTTTAATGAATTATCTGTGAGTGAAAACAGTTCTGTAAATCAGCAGGGCTGCAGGCAATTTTTACCATATGTCGGCTCGCATTTGTATCACGGAATTTGTTGTGGCGAGGACGAAATATCTGCTTTTCTTTCCTTGCTGATGTGCTAGAATTAGGATCTACATAACTCAGTGTGTTTAAGCAGGAATATAGTCTGGTTTTATTGGACTATTATTAATGCAAAGGAGGCCGTTCCCTATTCAGCTCTGCACACCCAGCCACAGAGAGTTGCACGGGAGCAGGGAGAAGCCTGAATTACATCAAAAATCCCTATTTTTTCCCCCATAAAGCGTCCTTCAAACCTTCCTCCAGCAGGTTTTCAAGAGTAAATCAGCAACTCGCACAGCAGAAAGGAATATCTGTAAAATATAAGCTATGCTCTGCTCTGCACATCCATCCATCCTCCCTTCCCCCTCTGTAAAATAACATCTGAATTCCTAATGGCAATAAGGATGAATTACTTAATGTATGGAGGGGGGGCTCAGGCTAAAAACACATCCCAGGATAATGCTGGGCTTTAACAGCTCTGTATTTACCCCTAAAGCAAGGGGGTGAAACAGAAACCAGAGCCCCAAAACGAGGAATTGACACCTAACCCCACACAAAATGCAGGTGAAAACTTCTGCCTGATCCAGGGTAGGAATAAATTGCTCCTTAATTCAGGTACTAAACCAAGCTAAAAAGTAAGGGATGGGGTTGGGGGGGAAGTTTAACACATAACCAAACCAAAATTGCTATGGATATCACATATTCCTGCGTTCTGGGGATTTTATTTCAGAGCTGTTAACACCAAGGAAATGTTTGAATTATATTTTATAAAACAGTGTCGCAGGGAAGATCTCCAGCCTGATTCTCCATCGTTTATCCGGGGCTGAATAGGAAGGTGGGGGGATGTCAGCCAGGATGCTGGGAGGGAGGGAAGGCCTCTGGGAAGAGTGGTCCTGGATCTGCACCCCAAACAAAGAGAGGTCACCCCTGTTTGTATCCAGGTCTTACACATCCAGGCATTTGCTGCTGGCTTCAGCGGGAACAGGATGCTTTTCCTTTTGCCCACGGGAATATTCCTGGATGCTGCCTAAAGCAGGGGGGAAGGGAGAGAGGTTGGAATTTTTTAATTTTTTTTTTTTTCCCCAGAGAGAATAAAAATCGTAAATAATAAAATACTTTAAAAATCCCAAAGACGATTCTTACCTTTCTGCCCCCATTTTCACCTCCTCCCCTCTCCCTCTCTGCCAGGCCAGGACGCAGCCTCGAGCCAGAGGACGGCAGCGATTCTGTAATGACGTAATGCTGAGATGGAAAATGTCATAACCATTTGTCACCAAACGCCCCGTGCACCCAGATGAAGCGAACAGTGTGAGACTGACAGGGCTGATGAAAAACAGCACTTAAGCTAATTTTTTTCTCCTGCTAAACTCCGTTGTGCACTATGCAAATCTGATTGTGAAAGTGGGACATTATCAACACTTTAACGCTAGTTAACTTTGGGAGATGATGCTCAGAGCAATCAACATAAACTTAGCATACAGTAACTTAAATAACAAAAATGTTTCTCTGCTGCTGCTCCGGCGCTGGCATTTGGATCCAGGCATGTGATGGATTGTGCTGTGCCTGGGAACAAATTAAAAATACAGCGCCTCAGATCACTGGTGGCAGCAGCGGAGAGGAACGGGGTTTAAACCAGAATAACAATAATGGCAATTAGACACCAACCTGGCCTGAATCATCTCTGCCCTGCGAGCAGTTATTGATTATTAATAGGCTCATATTTGCTTAGACCCCATCCCTCATCCCTCTGGTTCCCACACCAGCCAGAACCGACCTGCTCCTGACAAATACGCATTCCAGCAGCTCTTAAATTTATCAAGCTCCTCAAAAAACTCTTTTTTTCTCTGCCTTAAGGTCCAATTCCTGATGCCTGTGAGAATTGCAGCTTTCCTCTCCCTTTTCTCCTGGAAAATAAATTTCTCTTCATCCCTCGGCGAAGTGCATTGCGAACCCTAAAGGTCACCCTCCCAAAGAAAGGAGGGATAACCCACAATTTGTTATTTTTAAAAGCTCACAGCGGTGGGAGAGGTGAACTGATGGAGAGGACAGGACTCGTCTCCCTCGTTAGCATTCCCCCCGTTCCCCCACAGCAACGGGGAACGATAATAACACCTTAATATCTCCCAGCAGGGCCCAAAGGAGCTGGAAAAATAGGATTTAGGGTGTGAGCTGGGAAGGAAAACAACAACAAAAAAAAAACCCCATGGCCCGTGCTGCAGCTGGAAAGTTGAAGGTGGATTTTGTGTCGTGGTGGTATTGATTGGGATGTTAACAAACCCGGAGTGCGCGGAGCAGAGGGAGGTTGGATCCCAGCCAGCTCCTGCTGCTGGCCCAGGCCTGGAATGATGCCTGCTCTGATACGGCAACAACCACTTCCCCAGCCCAGGTCTGCCCGGGGTTTCTCCTAAAAATGTTAATTAAGGCTCACACGCTGAGTAAATTACAGGGAATTAGCTCTATTTTGCATATGCAGAATTAAGGTGTGAGGAGAAGCACCTGGATGAGGGTGGCCCAGGGAGTCCACCAAGATCTGAGCTCCATCTTCACAGTCTGAGCCCTCTGCTGCAGTCTGAGCCTCATCTGGTCCTCTCCTGAGCTCATCATACCCAGGTCATTAACAGAACACAGGAATTCATAGTAATTATTAGAGAATCACAGAATCATGGAATATCCTGAGTGGGAAGGAACCCATGAGAATCATTGATTCTTCAGCTCCTGGCCCTGCACAGACACCCCAACAATCCCACCTTGTGCCAAGACAGAGGTTAACGGGTTTGGTTTCCAAAAATGGACTCAGATTGTCCAATCTTATCCATTTCCAGAAGTTCTTCCATTTCCATGTGCAGAAGATGCAGTCAGTTCTATCCCCATGCCTGCTCTCAGCATTTTCTTCAGCTGAATTAGGTGTTTATATCTGGTGTTTCAGGCACAATGAAAATCTGCTTTTATTTGTTAAGACTTTTCCCATTACAGCCCAAGCCCCTGAGGTGCATTCTTCCTGCCACCACCCAAACTGCAAATTCCAGCTCTGTGGAGAAAATGTCCTTTCCCAAAAGGGACAAACCATTGTCCATTTATGGGGTATCCCTGGCTGAGCCTTTCAGCTGTGACCTCCATTTGTTAGGATTGGCAGAAAAAACAATGGCACCTTTTCCAAAATTCAGGAGACACGCCAGCACTTACAGAGAGATAAGTGGAGCACCAGTCTACCATGGCCAAGGAAATAATTATAGCTAAGGAAACATCTTCCATCTTGGGATGGCTGACTGCAGAGATGCACCAAAGCACAGGAATTTTCTCCTTTTGGAAGTTAGGGAAGCCATTTTATGGATGGAAAAACAAAAAAAGGATTCCACTGGACTGGGTTTGATACCAGCTCCCTGGAGGATGGGCAAGGCTTGCTGCTGACAGCATCCCACCAGACAGTACAGAAAACCCTTCTTAAACAATTCTTCAGGGCCTAATTTATTAAAAAATAGCAAAATGTGCTTCAGCTCTTTGGTAGAGTGAAAGAACAAGGCTTACACAACACCCAGGTCTGCTGAGGTGGGATTCACCCCCTCAAACTTCAGGAATGTTGTTGCCCAGTGCCAAAATCTGCTCCAAGGTGTCTCAGAGCCAGCAGCAATTTGGGGGCACTGAGGGAAGGCTGAGACTGCACATGCACCCTGTGGTGACAGCCGCTCACCCCAAAGACAAGGCCTCATAGCCAAGGAAACAGAATCTGGAAATGGTTTATTTATTCCTGTAATTTATCAATCCCTGGAAGTGTCCAAGGCCAGGCTGAACAGGGCTTGCAGCAATCTGGTCTAGTGGAAGGTGTCCCTGCCCTGCCCATGGCAGGGGGTTGGAACAGGATGAGGTTTAAGGCCCCTTCCCACCCAAACCATTCCATGATTCATGGCAGGTTGGATCTGGAGCAGCAGTGTCCTGGCAGCCAGGAGGGACACCCCTGTCCTGGGGGCATCAGGACAGGGATGTCCCTCAGGATGTCCCAGGCCCAGCATCACCAGCAGGGAGAGGAGGGGGATTGTCCCGCTCTGCTCTGCACTGGGGCTGCCTCACCTTGAACACTGTGAGCAAATTTTGGGCACTGCAAAGTAAGAATGATCTAAAGCTGTCAGAGAGCATCCAAAATAAGCTACAGAGATGGTGAAGGACCTTGAGGGGAAGCCTTATGAGGAGCAGCTGAAGTTGTTGGGTTTGTTCAGCCTGGAGAAGAGGGGACTGAGGTCAGACCTCACTGGGGGCTGCAGCTCCTCCTGAGGGACAGCTCCAGTTTCTGCTCCCTGTGACCAGGGACAGGGCCCAGGAACAGCTGGAGCTGTGTCACAGAAGGTTTAGGTTGGATATCAAGGAAAGATTCTCTCTCCAGAGGGTGGCTGAATACTGGAGCAGCTCCCCAAGGAATGGTCACAGCCCCAAGGCTGCCAGAGCTCCAGGAGCCTTTGGACAACGCTCTCAGGGATGCACAGGGTGGGATTGTTGGGGTGTCCTGGATGATCTTGGTGGGTTCCTTCCAACTCATGACAGTCTGTGATTCTGTGACCCCGGGAATTGACTGGAGACCACTTTCCCCTGGCAGGAAACCTTCTCCTGTTCCTGTGGCAGCTCAGGAGGGGAGCTGAGGTCAGGCAGCACAGAGCTCTCCTCGTTCTCACCCAGAGCAAAGGCACTCTGGCGCTGAATTTCTGAAGCTGTGACAAGCCCAGTCCTGGTCCCCAGCTTCCTCTCACAGCCATCAGCAAGTCCTGGAGTGAGAGCATAAATGCACTCGTTCTGCCTCTCTAAGTGCAAGGAAACTGTCTCAACAAAGAGGATGAAATATTTCTCGTGGCTTTCCCTAAGTAAAGGCAGAGAAAGCAAGGCAGACAGCAGCTACTCGAACCACTCCACCCGGAGAGCTGTAGCCTACAAGAGCTTTGTGGGAATGCTGGGACAAGGCTTTTCTGCCACAGATGAACCTCCTGCTGCTTTGTCATCTCTGCCCAGGTTCCTTTTTCAGCTTTTCCAGCTCTTGGTTTCATAATAAAATAGTGGTCAGGTCTGTGAGGGATGAGTGAGAACAGTCCACCATGGCTTCTTATCCCGCTCTCCATTGTATCCCTGAAATCCACATTGCTTCAACAGTGGATTTTTGCATGGCCAGGGGCAGTGGGATGCAGGGCACCACCACCACTAACCTCAAAAATCAGGAATTGTGCTGCTGGGGCTGCCTTGGACCTCATTTAAACAGCCAGAGGTTTGGGCATGATGGGGTTGTCCCCCACCAAGCGATGTCCATCCTAAAGAACCTGTTCAAAGCCCCCTCCTGCACTTGGAATGGAGGCCAAGAAAATGTCCCCATCGCTGGCACATCACCTCAAATCACTGCTGGCTTTTTTGTCACTTTGAACAACCAGGATCTGCTCTCATCCTGTGTTTTATACAGGGTCAGCAAGAGCCAATCTCTTTCATAACAGGAGCACATCCAATTAAACTGGCAAACAATATTACATTTTCCTATTACTTTGTGTAGAACATCCTTTCTGGTAAAGAGAAGCCCAGAGGTTATAGAAATTTTAGGGATTTCTTTTTCAGACTCTTACATGGCTGAATCTGTGATCTCAATTTGAATTAGCTGGGACCTGCTGTTGGGGCTGTTTGTTGTTAGATGTCACCAGTGATGGTGTTGCCAGAGAGGCTGGAACATAACAGACTTAAAAGGACCTGAGGTCAAGGGCAATGAAGTTTAAAATACAATCTCTTCTTGCTTGGAGATATTTTTGCACATGTATATCCTGAACAGAAAATTCAGGAGAATAACGCTTTCAAGTGCAGTCTGAATGAAGTCACAGGGAAAAAGGCAATATATTTTGTAATGAACTCGTTTAAACAACTCAGTGATATTGTTGATTTGCTGCTCCCTGGATTGTAATTTATTAGAAATTGCTCCTGATGTTTACAGGATGCATAAAGAGCAGTTCGATGTAAATAAGGAGCTGCTGTATGGTTAAGTGTCCCTTCTGGTGAATTAAATAACTTGGTGAAAAGACTTCTTGTGTGTATTTATTCCACTTCCCACTTCAATGTCATCTTGGCTCAGTTAACCAGAGGAGAAAAATCAAATTGCAGGCGAGCAGTTCCCCATATTTGACAAAACCCATATTTTGATATGGCTCGGAGACCCCCAAACTGCCCTGTTGCTCTGCTGCCCTCCTCACCCCCTTAGCCTGATCACCCCAAGGACAAATTTAGGGGTAAGATGCCACCATGTGAGGCAGAAATGGTCCTTCCCCTCCTTCCACCACTGTGCCAGGGCCTGAGTGCTGAACCCAGCACACAAAAACTGCTGCCAAAGCAGGGGAGATGGAGCACGAAGCCTCCTCAAGACAAAGCTCAGGACATTACTCAAGACTCACCTTTTTGGCAGAGGGATTTGCTTCATGTGAGGCTTGCTGCCCATGTGGGAATAAATCTGAAAATCTGTACACAACCATCTCCAATGCATCAGGCAAATCTTGCACAGTCAGGGATAACCCGGAGTTGTAACAAGTGGATTCCTTAAAGCACCTGAAAAAGAATGTCAGGATCTATCCCAGAGCCATGACTTTTTCCAGAGTGCCTAAAGAGGGTTATACAGACATAATTTAGCTGGATTGAACAGTCTAATCTGAGATTTACAGGATTGGCAATGATCTATTCCCTGCTAATCAATTCTTGGGGTGCAAGAAGGAGGTTGGGAATTCTCAGCCTTCGTGTGAGGTGCATCAATTCTTCCCAACAGGTTTATTCCTCCACCAGTTGTTTGTTGATCATGATTTCATGATCACAAACAGCCCAACAGAGCAGATCTGTTTGTTTAACCAATTTACAGCCACACTTTGAATACCAGCACTTAATTCTACCATTAAGCAGCCTTTCCCTTAATGCAGAAACATCTTGCAAGCCCCCAGCCAGGTTTTATTCCACAGCATCCCACATTTTCTCCCAGCACTGGTACCAGCTTGCTGTACAGGGGGATCACCCTCCTCTTACCACCAAGGCTCAGTGTTCTGTAAATCCCTCGCAGCCTTCAAAACATAGATTTTTTTGACTCATTCTCCAGCGTCACCCAAATATTCCAGAAAGTCCTTTAGGAAACACAAAATGACTCTTCCTTCAGGGCAGCATATGATTATCCTTGTGCTTTGCTTTCCCTGAAGGACTTGGGCACATATGGAAGATGAATTTGCTGGGGCTGCTCTTACAGACACAGAGTGATGGAATGGTTTGGGTTGGAAGGGATGCCAAGATTATCTCATTCCACTTTGTGCCATGGGAAGGGAGAGCTCCCACTATCCCAGATTGCTCTGAGCCCTGCCTAACCTGGATTTGGACACTTCCAGGGATGGAGCAGCCATGGCTTCTTCTTCCCACAGCTATGTCCTGTGTCTTGTGGTACTTCTGCCAGTGGGAAGGAGATGGAGCTGGGAGAAAATAAAAGTGTTGGCTAAAATGGGGTAATGATGCAAACCTAACCTAAAAGAGGGGAGATGCAGACTAGAGTGAAGGAAGACATTTTTTATGATGACAGTGAGGAGGCTCTGGCACAGGTTTTTCCAGAGATGTGGCTGCCCCTGGATCCCTGGAAGTGTCCAAGGCCAGGCTGGACGGGGCTTGGAGCAGCCTGGGATAGTGGAAGGTGTCCCTGCCCACGGCAGGACGTGGGTGAGATGAGATTTAAGGCCCCTTCACACCCAAACTGTTCTGTGATTCTGTGATTCTACGAAATCAAAATATCTTCTCTTTGTTTCTCTTCCATGCTCTGTGGCCATATGCTGAGTTTGGCTGTCAGAATTCAATCACCAGTGCGGGTTCCTGAAGCAGAAGAGACTCTTGTTCTTCTTCCTGTATCTAGGCAAAGAGCTGCTTGTGACACAAGCTGATTTAGAATTAACTCAATCATACTTTGATTTTTTTTTCCTGAGAGGAAGCACAGTGTTCCTGAGGTTTGATCTTGCAGAATGCTGGATGCTCTGGCCCTGATCTGTGATCCACAATCAGGATCCATGCATGGTCACTTGTGGCATGTCTGGAAGGCATTTGCAATGTGCATTTAAATTCTGTAAAATATGTGCTGTGCCGCTGACATGAAGGAGTTTGTCAGTGCTGGGTCACAACCTAGAACTGGAATGGTTTGGGTTGGAAAGGACCTTGAATACAACCTCATTCCAACCCTCTGCTATGGGCAGGGACAACTTCCACTATCCCAGGTTGCTCTGGATGGGGAGATGCATTTGGACCTTTTCTCTCCAGCTGCTCATCTTCTGTCCTGCTAATGGAGCCGTGTTTAATGGCAAAAGGCACTTTTTTACAGTTCAAATGCTCTTAGATTTGGCTTTCCTGGATTCTGGTGGGACAGGAGAATAAAGCAGCGAGGAAATTAGAGAGGGAGGAAGCTCATTAGTGGATGGAGTGCTCCTGCTCTCTCCTTTCTTCTGAAGCCTGATGAATGCCACAAACAGGAGCAGAAATTCAGGAGTCAGCTCTGGGAGGGCTGTGATTGCCTCGGAGTTCTGCTGGGATCCTGCCATCCCACAGCTGAGCTGTGGCCCCGTAGAGCACAGACCTGCAAATGAAGCCCCCCCTGCCACGCTGGGCTGGCTCAGCTGAGCTCAATGTGCCAGCAGGCAGCAGAGACAGTTTAATATTTATAACCTGATTTGACCACTTAATATATTCAGCCTATTTTTAAGCTGCCTGGCTCTGCATGGAGGGACAGCTCACATCACATGGAAGGTTCCTGGAGGCACCTGGAGGAGCTTTTCAAGTGATGATCACACTTGAAGGAGAGGGTTTCCACCCTTACTTTGATTTTCCAGCAGTGGGAGAGAACTGGTGTTAGATGGATTAGGGTGCCTGGAAATAGTATTGCCTTGGTCAGGGTAGGTGGGATTGGCTGTAATTGCATCAGGAATGTTCACCCAGATTTGCTCTGGTTTATGCTGTCCTGGAAAATGCCCCTGCTGGTGCTTTAGGAAGCAGTTCTCAAACACTGGTCAGTTTATTTACACAAAGAAGGATTCAGGTAATGAGAAAGCACCACTGTGAGGCCCAATAAGCATCAAATCCAACTTTTAAATCCCACAAACTCGTTATAATTCAGGTCCTAGTGAAAGACCAGAAGGTAAACCTATAGCAAGAGGAGCTGAAACCAGTCTTGTTTTGATTATGTGATTAGAAGGTTGACTATTTTCAGTATCACTAATCTGAAAAAGTAAGCAATGTCAGCAGAAAATTAGGCAATGTGGGAGGAAAATTTGGTGAGTATTTTGGGGTTTATTTCTGGAAATCAATTGTTGGCTGAAACAGGGAAATTCAAGCAGTTGATGTTTCATTTCTGTTGCACACAGAGCTGGAAGGAATCAGTGGCTTTTGGGGAGGGAATTTGCAAGGGCTACAACACTTAAATGCTATTGTCTCCAAATGGAGATTTTTTTTTTTTTAATGAAATTTTGGGGGTCTTATTCATCATTGAGTGTATGAAAGAGAAGTGGCTGATGATGAGGAGCTAAACTTCATGTCTCCAAAGCAGCCTCACCTAGATGAGATTTGTGCCCACACAGGTGCCTGTGAGTTATTTGAAATGGAAATAAAATATCCCCAATTGCTCAGACAATGAATGTGAGGGTGAACCCAGTGTGTGATGTGCCCAAATTTGGGGTTAAATCAGATGTGGGCCCAGGTCTCCTGGGTTTCTGTCTCATCACTCCTCCCATAGCAGGCAGGAAAAGGTGAGATTTGGAGGTTGCATTTCAAATGAGAACTCATCCCATTTTCCCTTCCATGATGTGACTACGCTGAAGTCAGGCCCCCTCCAATTTTGGGGGAAAGCTGGTGCAATGGGAATTGGGAATCCCAAAAACTGGGTCTAACCCTAGAAGTACTAATAGGCCAGGATGGGTTTTGAGACCAGCAATCCTGATTGCTGTTTATCCTCAATTCTTTCCCACCTCAGTATCACTAAACCAGCCTCAAAATGACTGAATCCAAGCCTTCCCTGACCTCCCCAGAGGTCTCTCAGGACAAACCCTGTGAGTGGCTGTCCTGAGCAAGGGCTAAAGAAGAGACAGGGGATTTAGGCTTTATTTCAGGAGTAGCATTCCAATGCATCATTCCCGAAAGAACCGGAGCAGCCAAAGGGCTGGCAACTTCATCAGCAGCCCAGGTGAAGCTCTGGGCAGGGCTTGGAGGGTGGTTCAGCCAAACTTTTAGAATAGAAATCTCTGTAATAAGATTAAGGTGTGCCAACCAACAGGGGAAAGGCTTGGAGAGATTAGGGGAGGCATTGGGAGGAAGGATTAGTGGGAGATACAACAAAAACAGAGGCCAGGAGGGTGCACTCAGTGCTAGGGACGAGTGGTGCCACGTGCCACACACACTCAGGGTTAGCCACCCTCTCCTGGGCAGCCTGGACTCACTTCCCAGTGCCAGAGGGCAGAGATAGACGGGATATTGGGAAGGAATTCTTGGCTGTGAGGATGGTGAGGCCCTGGCACAAGTTGCCCAGAGACGTGGTAGATGCTCCATCCCTGGAAGTGTCCAAGGCCAGGTTGGACAGGGCTTGGAGCAACCTGGGACAGTGGAAGGTGTCCCTGCCCAT
>JAYDZK010000169.1:110852021-110863693 GCA_034509185.1 Euphonia xanthogaster | reverse complement strand
GATATCCCCAGGCACAGCTGAAAGGGTTGATGAATGAGGTACCTTGCTGCAGGGAATCTGTGGATTTTGTAAACAGGACAGGCCTGGAGAATGCCACTTCTACAAGACCTCAGCCCCCAGCAATGCCCTGTCGTTATTTGTGTGATTCTCTCATTGGGGTGGGGAGTGGGGAGATGTGAACGAGACTCTCAGAGGGATTTGGGTAAATCTCATGGGTCTAATGGTTTAATTAGATGTGCCATTCCTAAATCCAGTTTATGAGATTGGGCACTGAACCTGTCATGGCTCACGTTTTAGGTTTCCCCCATCAATCCCGTTTCAGAGGTTCAATCTGGTAGGAATGTTTTAGTGAGTTAGGACCAGCACAATCCAGAGAATTGGAGGCTGGTTTTATTCCATTAATTCTGGGAATGGGTTTCTCTACCAGGATGCTGGATATCAGGGATTTATGCCCTCCTTTCTCTGAAGAATTTCAGCCCCCATCTCTATTCAGAGCTTTGATTCCAGGATGGGGTGTAGGTGCATTATCTTTCTTCAATGGAAGGTTTTCAGCTTTACTTGGCATTCGAATATTAAATTAAAAAAAACATGGCCCTTTAGCTTGGAAGGGAGGCCCAGGTAAGGCCTGTGGTGCTGGGCTATAAGGCTGTGAGGGCAGAGAAATGGTCAGCACATTCCCTGGCCCAGTTTTGGTCTGTGCCAACTAACATTGACCCAAAAATTCCTCAGGCACAGCCAAGGGCCAGGACTCACTCCCAGGGCATGGTGTGGACATGGCCAGCCTTGTTTTGGGGACAGGGAGCTCAGTAGTGCCACTTGGCCTCAGGGCAAAGAGCCATTCCCTGGCCTTTGTTCATTCCCATTTAGTTTGTCAGTGAAAAGGAAGGTGAGGGATTAATTGGTGGAGCAAGGGCTGGGTCACAGGGCTCTCCCAGCAGCTCCAGGAACATATGGCCCATTAGAGACCCATCTCAACAGCTTCAGCACAAGGAGTTAAAAGGGTCCCTGAGAGGAAGAAATGTGAGGGCAAACCTGCTTGTCCATCCGACCAATTTACTGCTGAGCAGATGTGTTGTAACAGCACTGATTTGTTGAATTTGAAAAGAAAACTGCATTTTTTTCATGATAGCAAAGTCTCAAGTATCTGAACTGTGAAATCTATAAGTGGGAAGGCTCCTATATAAGAGATGGAAAAACAAGTGCCCTTTTGATACCACAGGAAAGCTGCAGAGGTTGGTGCTGCCCATCCCAGCCCTGACCCAGTGCAGGTGGGCACTGCAGATCCCAGGAGAGACAGCACACCGAGGTGCTGAGACAGCTCCTGCTCATGGTTCTGGGACATGGCAAGCCCCCTTTGAAAATTCAGTAATGGTCCTAGAAAATTTAGTTCCGGTCCTAGAAAATTAACTCATAGGTCTGTGGTCAGAGAAAATTAGGGTCTGGCAAAGAAATGAGTTCCATGTGTGAGGCTCATCACATAAAGCTATATATAAAAGTAGAGATGGGTGAAAGTACAAGTATCTATTTATACAAATATTTGCACATCTTTTTATTTGACTGTATGTAAACACATCTACATAAGCTGATTTTGACACAAACACACAAAAACACTGAAACTTTAAAGTCATTTCACAATAAAGAGTAAATAAGGAAACATATCCTTTTCAAAGGATTCATTTTCCCATAAAACTTTAGGATGCAGCAGCTTTGCTGCGGCTTCATCCAACTCATACCCACATTGTGACTAGAGGTGGAAATGGAGCTCAACAGCCTGCCAAGAACTGTGTGTGTCACACATAAAACACACCCACAACACCCCATTTTCCCCAGTCTTGCACTTGCTATTTTGTATCTCATATCTAGGGTCGTCTTGCTGGTCAATCTTAGTCTGGGTGGAAACCTCATTTGCCACCTGAGATTTAATTTTCTGCCTCTTTCTTCCATCAGTAAGCGGATCTTTGATGTTCTCTCTGCCTTCCCGCAGCTTTATCTTTGGCTGGATTGTACTACCTTGGGAACAGGAGTCTTGGAACAGAACAGCACTGATGCAGAGACTGTCAGTCAGGGAGAAGTCAATCTTGTTCTTCCTTTAATCATGTGGGCTTTCCCCTCTCCAGTTCTTGGTGACTTTCCTCCTACAGGAAATGAGTAGGATCTTCTGGCTCTGACTATTATAACATTTTACCACATGTGTTCTCTTTTGTTCCTAATTTCTCTTCAAAAGCGACTGCCTGGGTTGCTTTTCCCATGTTAAACCTGGTGAAAAAAATAGATTTTTATTTCTCCTTCAGCAGCTTGTGACAGATCTTGAAACCTGTCCTCATTGTACAGTTCCTCATTGCAGTGTGTATCTCTACTATTCCAGGCAGTAATTAATTTTATTTATCCTCACAACACCCCTTGCCTTTGCAAGGGGAGAAACACTGTGTGTTTGTCCCCACTTCATGGATGTGGTGTTCTACAGAATCATAGAGTGGCTTGGCTTGGAATGCAGCTTAAAGGTCATCTCATCCCACCCCTGCCATGGGCAGGGACACCTTCCACTATCTCAGGTTGCTTCAAGCTCCATCCAGTCTGGCTTGGGACACTTCCAGGGATCCAGGGGCAGCCACAGCTTCTCCTGGGCCTGGAGAATTGGGACTTACCCAAGAGAACACTGGAGCAATGACGCCAACCACAGACATGGCTCTGGCACCCCCTTGGGGTTCCATCCCAAGATTTTCTGCCCCCACAGGTGCCTCTGTGGCATTAAATAGAAACCCACCCCACATGAGGGCACATGTAGGTTGGAAAAGACCTTCAAGACCACTGAGTCCAAGCTGTCCATCCCCACCTTGTCACCCAGACAAATGTGTCACATCTAGTCATTCCTTGGACACCTCCAGGGATGGGGATTCCAAACCTCTCTGAGCAACCCCTTTCAATGCCTGACCACCCTCTCCATGAAGAAATTCCTGCTGATGTCCCACCTGGCCTTCCCCTGGCACAGCTAGAGGCCATGTCCTTGCGTCCTGTCACTCATCCGTACCACGGCATGCAGCATTATCCGCAGTGCTTTGCATGGTTCCATGGTTTTAGAGCTCATCATCTTCCAGCTGCTGGGAAGGGCACGTATCAGAGCCATAATCAAGAAAGAATTCTGCTTTTAATTACACCCCTTGTGACACGTTGAAATCAGCAGCGTCGCACAGCTCCATCGGAATGCTCAAACGAGGAAACTGGAGAAAGGGAAGTGAAGGGAATTTGGTAAAACTTTCCTGTTCTGATGGACGCTCAGAAACTGAGTTTGGTTTTAAGAAACTTTTGCTGAGGGGAAAATCTGGCCTTTTTGCTCTCTTTTCTTGTCTTTTCTAATTAATTTTTTATCTTTTTGCTCCATAGGACATGCTAGTTTAAAAAAAGAAAGACCGAATGTCAAAACTACTAAAAGCAAACTTTGAAAACCAAGGATTCATTTAAATTCATTTAAAATCAGCATCAAACCCATGCCTCTCCCTTGTGCTCTTCCATAAATTCCTCCAAAAATTAGGTGTTTCAACAAGAGTAGTTAATTATACAGACATAATGTGGAGCAAAACATTTATAAAATCCCCCAATGGCTGATGGAATGATCAGAGCATCACAAAACATTTGCAATTAAACAGATAAATATTCGGGATTTCTGGTTGTGCCTTGCACTGTTGGTGGTAATCTTAAAATGGCATATAATAAAACAGTTGTAAAAGGCAAGAAACCCCCCTGGAAGACCAGGTGATGAGAAAATACATTGTGATCCGAGGATAATAAAAACCTGCACTGATTCTTAATCAGGATCAGGTGAATGAACCAGTTCTCTGCTTCCCTGTTTCTCAATGAGACAACTGCATATTGTCAAACAACTGCTCAGCTCAAGCAAAGATAAAAACATCCAGTAATTATTTTTATATGCAAGAAACTTGGAGTAGAGTACAGGCACAAAATAAGAGTGTTGCCCCACTTGAAAAGAACTGGTATTTTGCATGCAGAAATGTGTCTTTTCCTATGAAAAACACATGGCCAGGGGAATATCTGAGAAAATATTCATGCCCCTGTCTTGTTTGTTTGGTGGAGGATCCCACATATTCTCCATGCTTGGTGTAGGAGTCCCATGCTAATGTCAACACAGATAAAAAATGTCTGAAATTTTGAGGAAAACTTCTGGGAGCCAACAACTTTCCTTGTTCCTACAGGTTTGCAAAGAAGTTGAAAAGATTTTGCAATACTCAGTGGAGACAAACAATTTGTATTCAGAACCGGCTTCCAAAGTGACAGCAAGATTTTTCCATCGGAGATTTCCTCAATTAACCCCAAGACATGCAAATTGGCATTTTTACTAATATTCTCCAAGGTCTCAGGCTTGTGATGAGCAGAGTCTCTCATTAGCACACCTGTACGAGCTCTGCAGCAAGTACACACAGCTCCTGGCATCGGAATGTTTTCCAACTCCATTCCCAGATCAGCAGCTCCACTCTCACGGGATGCAGAGGACAATGCCTGAATCCCAGCAGGGCCTCTTGCTGCTCCAGAATTTGCAGATCAACAATGCCACTGAGGTTTGGTGGCAGTCTCCTCCAAAAAGTAGGGCTGAGGAAAGATTTAGTCCCCTAAAACATGAGCAAATGCACATAAAACAGGATCAAATATAGATATAAAGGAACATAAAGTTATATAAGATGTATAATATCAGGGAATCACTGAGCGGTTTGGGTTGAAAAGGACATTAAAGCTCATCTCCTTCCAACCCCCTGCCATGGGCAGGGACACCTTCCACTAGACCAGGCTGCTCAGAGCCCAGTTTTCAGAGTCATTACATGAAGTGTATTAAAAGCAGCATCTCCCACCCTCCAGGCAATGTCCTTTGCTTGCTAAGAGTCCAGACTCCAGCTCCCAGCTGTGAAGATGCTCTCCTGACCTTCAGCTCATCCCTCCTGGCTGCACAAGTGCCCTGGTGTGAGTGTAAAGGATGGTGTTTGTCTGGAAATTGAATCCTGGCCAAGGATTGTTTGTTCTGGAGTGAAGGGTACGATGAAAGGTGAGAAAGACACGGTGGGAAGTGGTGAAGATCTCTTTGGGCAAGAGCCAAGAATAGGACAACAACAGAGCTACTCCTCAATGGCTTGGCCAGGGCAGTGCCACTGCCTGAGGTGTCCTAGAGGAGCCCAAAGACCCTGTGGGTACACAAGATGCAATAAAAAAGGGAAACCTTTTCATTCATGTACAATGGATAAATATAATGGGTACTGAGGGTAAATGTTTAGATACCTGTGAACAAACACTCCTTGGAGATTTAGTCGTTGGAGAAAGAGCTCCTTGTGCAGCCCAGGATCATTATGGTGTTATCAAAGAGAGACTCTGTAGGAGAAGAGCCCTAATGTGCTGAGCTCCAGTATAGTCATAGGAACAAGGCAGCCAAAAATATCACCAAGCACAGCACTGGATTTAAAAAGGAGCCCTACGAAAAATGAGGCGACTCGTTCAAAGGAAATTAGTACGAGCCACGACAGGGTGAAATGTTTGCAAGCAGCAGAGATATTGTTTAAAGACACCATATTAGAGGCTCAGAGAAAATACTCCGAGTGTATCAAAAAAGACTTTTTAAAAGACCAGAAGAAAGCTACTGTAATTAAAGATCAGAGCGAAGGAGGCTGTTACAAGTAAGAAGACTTCATGTTCAAATACTGAAAAAATAGAGAGCAGGCATTCTATTAAAAGGTAGACTAAGAGATTTGAAGAACTACTTTCTAAGAGAAGGACTGAATTATCAATCCTTTTACAAACATGAGTGGATTAGGAAGCCTGCCAGGCAGTGTGGAGGGCCAAGAAAGGAGCAGGGTGTAAAATTAATAACTTCTGATCCGCAGGCCATAGTGGATGGATCAAAAAACACCAAAAGAACTTGAATTTGAAGTGTCTGGGCAGAGAAAGTTGCTTGGAATTATAACAGAGAAGCTGTGGCTGCCCTGCATCCCTGGAAGTGTCAGGCTGGATGAGGCTTGGAGCAACCTGGGATAGTGGAAGGTGTCCCTGGCCATGGAAAGGCGTGGAACTGGATAAGGTTTAAGGTTCCTTCCGACCCAAACCATACCACGATCCCATGATTCTACAACTTGAGTGGAGACATCAAAATGTCCCTCCCAGCCAGGATTGCTTTGCATGTCTCTAGATCTTCATGCCTCTGCACCTTGAAAAATCTGTGCTGCTTGAGTCTCCTTTCTCCCTCCTCAAAAAGGATGCTGGGAAGCTGGAAAAGTATGAATGACAGGAATAAGGATGATGGGAGCAGTGGAACAGCACTAACAGGAGAAGAGGGGAATTTGACTAAACTGCACACTTGAGCTGAAGAAAGAGGGAGGGAGTTCCTTTGCTATAAGGACATGACCAGGCAACATTTATAATTTCATAGCCCAAGATCCAGAGATCATCTGATCAAATGCCTGAGATGCAGGTTCGCCAGCAGCCAAGAGCTGGGGAAGGGTCGGCCTCAATCTCCCATTTTTCTACGTGTTTGTGAGTGATTTCATCAGAAAGAGAAAACTCCTCAGTAGAATCTGTGCTGTTTTCCCAAGCTCCAATGAGCCTGCAGTGAAGCAGCAGCAGACCCACGCACAAAAATACCTCTGGAAGGCTTGACCCAGCCTTTGTATAAACTGGAATAAAGGGAAAACAGTGAAATGAGTCCTTCCTCCAGCCTCAAATGCTGCTGACATGTTTCTGTAGGCCAGGTCAAGATCAGTAAAAGTTTCCAAGATGGAAGCTCACAGGGGATAAAGGGAAGAGCTGCTGCCAGGGCTCCTGTGCTTTGTAGCTTTGAAACCTTCTCCTTTCCCCATCTGCTTTTTTAACTGGCAGAGCACTCTGTGTTTTCATCCCAAGGGCTGGGAAGGGCAGAGGGAGGAGGAGGAGGAGGAGGAGGAGGAGGAGAAATAGTGGGTTTGCAACAGTGGTTATTCTCTCTAGTGACAAGCTGTATTTGTCTTTGGGAAAAGGTGACTATTGCCTGCCTTTGTGACATCAAGATTGATCCCAGAATGTTTAAAATAATAGGAAAAATGCATTTCCCATTGACTTCTTTGGGAGCAGCTTGCACAGTTCTGCAAGCAGATGGCATGATGTATATTAAATTATCACTTATGTCGGGGGGCTTATTTTAAGGATGGAAGTGTCGTCTCTTGGTATTTGTGCCAGAACTGCTCATCCCCAAATCAGGATTTTTGTATCCTTCCAGTCATCCTGGAAAATATTTGAAGGAACATGCCCTTCCCAAAGAGAGGTAAAAACAGCATCATCTTGTTCCTCTTTTGCATCGTCCAATGAAAAGCAAATCAATTTTAGAAATCTTTATGACAGAAAGGTCCAAATTGGTGTAAACTGAACCAAAGACTAATGTCCTCCAGAATTCACTGTAAATCTCATCCACTTGGGCGAAGGTTCACACTGACAAACAGTGACAACGGGAATAAGGAGTGCAAACATGGCTGGTAAAGCCCAAGAAGTCTAAAGCAAATGCTGAGTCATCAACAATATTTATAACCTCCAACACTCAGAATAGAAGGTACCAAGGGACTGCAATTACTGAGATCAAGGGGCTGCAATTACTGAGATATGACAAATGTTGAATTTTTATTCGCAGCAGCTGCAGGACACTTTGTTGTCCAAGAGCATTGCTACTGAAAGTCACAATCTCTGCTTAATCCGTGGACATGGGTTGCAAGTTATGCTCTGCCCACTTTGTCTGGGAAAATATTGCTGTTGACAGCCCCTAAAAGTTATGCCCAGTTTTGCAGCTCTCCATATCCCACTCTCCCATCTTCTATTCCTCTCTCTAATCTGTTTTGATAACAGTCCAACCCTCTGTGTCACTTGCTAACCCTCTCAGGCTCATTTTGGTGCCTAACACCCCACAATTGTTGTGACACTCTTCTGTGGATGGTTGGATGGTCTGTACTTTAATACTCTTCATGTCCCTGCTTGCAAACCAGCCTCACAATTCCACCCCATCACAATGAAAGACAAATTCAATAAACAACATCTGCACTGGGCTCGTTATGGCCTTCACAGAATCACAGAATAGTTTGGGTTGGTAGGAGCTTTTCAAAGGTCATCCAGTCCAATCCCCTGCCATGGGCAGGGACACCTTTCACTAGACCAGGTTGCTCAGAGCCCCACTTTGGGATGTTCTATCTCATTTGGAATGTAATTTCCTGGGGGTCAGAGTAGGTGACAAAGTCCCATTGATTTCCCTGGGACTAAAATATCTACATAGCAACAGAACTTAAATACCTAAGGATTTTTTATGCTTGGAAATGTCCAAGGTCAGGCTGGACAGGGGTTGGAGCAAGCTGGGATAGTGGAAGGTGTCCCTGCCCATGGCAGGGGGTAGAACTGGATGAGCTTTAAGGTCCCTTCCCAACAAAACCATTCTGTGACTCAATGAGCTGGACCTATGTCTTCCTGTAAGCACTGCACAGCAACATCCAGTGTAGCAATTCCAATAAAGAATGGAATCAAAAGTTACAACAACCCATGGATGATTAAAGATAATCTAATGGGCATCAGATGTATTTTACATATATATGTTAATTTATTTTATTCCAAACAGAATATTATCTGGCATTTAATTTCCCTCAAGGATCCAGATGCTGTTGGGAATTGTCCTGATATTTTTGTTTAAAGCCAGGAGGCATTGCAGGTGTCTCTTAATCCACTTTATTATGATTTTTTCAATGAAACCACCTCAAATACCCAACCTTTCCATTTCCATCAGCACCTGAGTGCATTTTGCCAAGCAGTGACATGCTGCGCTGTAGATCTATTCCCAGAAGAGCTTCCTGTGTTGCAATTCCATAATCACTGTTAATGCTGGATGTCACAACAAAAACAAGGTATTTGTGGTCGAAACCCTAAACATTTCTCATGCCTTTAATGAAATAGTAATTTTGCTTTATTTTTACATGTTTCCTTACGCAGGGAGATGAGGACACAGCTCACATTCCATAAAGATCACCTTCCTGGAGACCAGCAAATGCCTCGTTTGCAGGATTTGCTGTTGCAGTGGAGGAAGGAGCCCACGAGAGGGCTCAGGGAAGCAGCCCTGGACCAGCATCCCGGGGAAGCTGCTGGGCAGGGAAAAGCAGGGCCTTGAGGGAAAGCTCATCTCTTCAATCATATTCACCTTAAAACATCTCATCTAGGGCAAGCCAATAAACAAGCAGTCCAAACAACATCAGCTTTTATTACCACGGGTAGTATCACGCATGTATTTTTAATCTTTTGCCTGTGTATTTCTTACAAACTTTATTAATCCCGGGGAATGCTGCTGCAGGGAATATACGATGGCACTTAGAGCTGATGAAGCTCCCTCTCGGTTTTATGGTGTCGGCACAGCGGGCTCCGCTCAGCACCACATGAGCACATTTATAAAAAGCTTATTACAGCACATAGCACAGGAGTTGTTGGGTTTGGTTTTTTTTTTCTCTTTCTTTTCTTTTTTTTTTTTAAACTGGGAAACCTGCACCATTAAATCAGATTATTTTCTTTAGCAGGGCAGCATAGACAAATCTGTCATTTGTTTTTATAAAGTCATCAGTGCCATTGAACACAAACCAGCACCCACTGATGAGGCCGAGGCAATGAGTTTAGAACCACCACCAGAGCATGGGTGTGATCCTTAATTTTCCACCAAAAAATATAACTGATTACATTTTTTAATATTATTCTTTACTATGGGAGATACAAAGGAACCTCAGTTATTCACCATCCCCTTGTATTTTCCAGCTCAATCCCACCAGCACCTCCAGCAGAGCAGTTGCCTTGGTGAAATGTTACCCAAAGTTAACAGTTTATCTGTTTTCACGCTTATCTCTTCACTAATGATAATTTAATATCGTGTTTATTTCTTCACTAATGGTAATTTAAGTAAATAAAAGTCATTAACATACTTCAGCCACTTGCTTGTAAATGGACTTTGGACTTTCAGTGATTAAAAACAAATATTTGAGCAAATAGGAATTTGGGGTTCTGAAAGAAAAAAGGTTTTTAGTAAGGGAGGGATGAAATCTTGAGAACTATGAGATCAATATGGAAAATCAGGAGTGGGGAATGTAAAATGCTACTTAGGATGGAGAATGTGAAGGATTTTGTGCTAAAGAGTCAATTTATTTTGGAATTGTTAGTCAATGTGTAATATAAGCAATATTTTTATGGGGTTAAAATTTGCTCTAAAAGTCTTCAATTTTTCCTTGTTAAATAAAAGAAAAAATGTTCATAAAGTCAGTCCTGAAAAAACAGAGCTCAGGGTGATAAAACCATAGAAACCCCAAAGCAAACTGAATCGAAAATATTTATTGAGAAATTTCTTACCAAAATTACAGTTGTACAAAAAAACACTGTGTCATGATGACACAAACTAGTAAAATCTGTATTAAAATGTCAGATTTTAGGCAAGGACACTGCCAGTGACCATCTAACCTGATGTGCACAGCACTGGCCACTCGATGTGCCCAAGAATTTGTCCTTTTCTGAAAATGACCTATGTACCTCTGTACCATAGTGGGCAATCATTTAAAAGCTGCAGGGCCAAGCCTCAGCTGCTTGGAATTCAATCCTAGGAAATCCATGGAGCTGTGAGAAGCCATGCTGTTGAAGGAGATCTCTGCTAAAGCTGGGGGTACCCAGCTGTAAAATGTGAATTCTGACCTCAGGCAGATGGGCCACCAGAATGCAGGTGCCTGTCACAGAGTCATGGAATGGCTTGGATTGGAAAGGGCTCTAAAGCTCATCCCATTCCACCCCTGCCATGGGCAGGGACAACTTCCACCAGACCAGTTTGCTCCAAAGCACATCCAACCTGCCCTTGGACACTTCCAGGGGTGCAGCAGCCACAACCTGGGATTGTGTCGTGATAAAATTGTACCTTGAACTCCAGCGAAGGGAAGAGAGAACCAAAGGTTCTCCCTGCAGAGAGCTTGTGCTTTATTAGCATGTTCTCCCTCACTGCTACAGTGCCATGGAAAAATAAAGAACCTGTGTGGAGAGATGGTTGTATCCTGTGTTTTCATCTTCTGTCTGGCACATATGGTAGACTGTGTTCCATGAAATTGCCCATTGTTTTTGACATCCCTCTGTAAATCCCAAATCACTGCATTATCCTGAGGTACAGTGCTGATGGCTCTTCTACGTCAGTTCCATTTTTAGGATAATTTATGTAGTTTAATCTCTATCTCAATGCTCATCTAGATCCCAAATGGAAGGCAGATGAATGACTGATTAATCTTCCCTCCTCTCTCTAGAAACCATCTCATGTTGATCCTTTACTGCATTATCATCTTTGCTGTCCTTCTGGGGTAACAGATACAGCTGTTGATACAGGAATTCATGTTTCCAAAAAGAACTGTGGCACTTAAAGATTCTGGGGCCCTTGACTGAAAACCCTTGAGAACTAGCTTGTGGCTTTTTTGCTAAAACTGGGAAAATGACTTGTGTGTCCTGGTGAAAATTTGGGCTTTTTCAAAGGTCATGTTGTGACCAATAACAAAATGTGATGGCAATGAGACAGTCATCATGGGGTTGCTGTGTTTATAGTGATATAATATCAGTATCAGTCCTCAGCTCCATTACGAACTGAGGCATAGGCTGGAGATGTGCCAGGGAGTTTT
>JAYDZK010000169.1:110832960-110850622 GCA_034509185.1 Euphonia xanthogaster | reverse complement strand
AAGAAGTCCCCAGGCCTGAGTGACTGCCAGCAGTGCAGGCAGTCCTGGAGAGGGACTGCCCTGGGTCTTTCCACAGCAGAAGCAGCCAGGGAGGCAGGACAGGCAGGGCCGTGCAGGACTCACCGACATGGCTCCATGCCCAAAGAAGCCCTGGGCACACCTTGGGTACAACCCTCCCGCCTTGGGGCTTTAGGTTCTTCCCCCAGAGGGTGGTCAGGCGCTGGAACAGCTCCCCAGGGAATGGTCACAGCCCCAAGGCTGCCAGAGCTCCAGGAGCGTTTGGACAATGCTCTCAGGGATGCACAGGGCGGGATTGTTGGGGAGTCTGTACAGGGCCAGGAGCTGGATTGATGATTGTCATTGAATCCCTTCCAACTCAGGATATTCTGTGATTCTGTGATTCACTATTTGACAGTTTTATCAGCTATGGGAAGAACTGGGAAAATTATTTCTGTCAGCAGCTGAGGAGAAGCTGCAGGAGCAATAGCAACAAAGACAAGGGATTGGAACAAGCTTATATTAGTGATTTAAATGGTGACAAGGTCTAGGCACAGAACTCAATTTTCTACATATCTGGCACAATCACCTTTATATTTCTATACTTTGGTAATCAATTCCTCCGGGAGCCCTCGGGAAGCCACAGCAATGTATCTGTGAGGCTGGAAGGTCTGATACTGCTCTTGGACAGATTAAGGCTCATCCAACCAGGAATCAAGAAACCAGATTATACTGGCACTTGCTTGGTCTGAGCTGCACCAGAATGGTGAATTCCTTACTCACATCTTCATCAAAGCGGGAAAAAAATCAGGAAATACGTCACTTGAAAACCTGAACAGCATCCAGAGATGTGCAATGACTTAAGAGAATTAGAAAACATCCTTGACAGTGATGAACTCCCAGAGTCCTGTTTATCTTTCCTTGAGGGATGACCGCAGCCTGCAGCACTAAGTCTGGATAACAAAACCTGGATAAAAGCAATCTCTTCATTCCAGGGAAGATAAGCTAAGCTGTGACGGGTGGGAGCCAAAGCCAACCTAAAAATAAGCTGCATATTTTTAACAGTAATCAAGCACTGAATAATCCACTAAAGCCTGTGGAGGATCTTCTTTCACTGCATGTTTTCAGACAAAAAAGAGATTGCTTTTCCAGGAGATGCACACTGCAGCACAAACCTGCCTTCCCAATCCCTCTATTTCCACGGAGATGGCCACACAGGGCTTTATCAGTTTCAAGATACGGCAGATTTTGTTACATGGGAAAAATGCATCTATTCCAAACCACAAAGACTAGGAAATTTAACTCTGATGGATTATATATAGGAAATGTCAGGTCCTGGAAAAAAAATTGTGTGTATTTTGAGTAAGTTCCTAGGACTGGATGAGTAGGAATTTGCGCAAAGCCCTGGCTGAAAGGAGAGAGGTAAGCCCACGTCCCTTTTCTTCCTGCTCTCTCTCTCTCTCCTCTCTTTTTCCATCTTCACGAAAAATTTTTAGCATCTGCCGTAAAATTGCTGTGCTGGGAATACTGTGATAATTACATGGGAATGCAAGCACTGTGTAGGCGCCATAATCCAGGCTTTTTTCCCTGATATATTTCTTAATTCAGTGTGTTAGTACATGGAAAGTCTATGTTTAAGTGTGAAGCATAATGCACCATAAATAAAAAAATAATCACATTTTACTGCCAGCATGGAGAGGTAAAAAAATAAGTAAACTTTAAATAAAGTTAGAGTGTAATTTTCAGAGTCTCTCACCCAGACCTCACCCTCTGCAACAAGAGGAGGGGATAGCCCACACTTTCCTGAAATATAAGCGGGATTTATCTAATTTAAACAGTCTTCTGTTTCCATGGAGCCAACAAGCACTAAACCCTTGTGAAAATCAGTTTTTATTTGTTAAGTGGCACGGTGGCTTATTACCATTTAATACTTGGGATTCAGTGACAAGTCAGGGACAGGGCGCGTGAAGTGCCACACAAACAGGGAACGCCAGGCTGATTCCTGCCCCCAAGAGCTGTAATTTTCCAGCATCAGCAGTCCTGCTGTCACTGCTCTGGATCCCAATCCTCTGCTGTTTTCAGCAGAGGAACAAAGCAGCTCGACTGGGTGATTGGTGACGAAGCAATTTTTCCTGGAGGAATTAAAGCAATGGAAAGGGCACCCATGATTTAAGGAATACACAGAGTATTGATACCCGAGGACAGCACGTTCAGCCAGGATCACTGGAGTGGAGGCAAGGCTGGCTTTTCAGCAGCTGGAATTTCGGAGCACATCAGGGCTCTGGAACACCTCAGCCACTTCACCTGTGAGGCTGAGCAGCCTGTTTTTCTGCCCCTCACCTCTGACTGCCCTCAGTTCACACAGGAAAGATGGCAATGAAAACAAAACTGGTCACTAAGAGACAAAAAAAAATTCAAGCTTGCGGGTGGAGACATTAATTCTGAGGGGAAAATTCCATTGCCATCCATCGTGACACTGAGCAGTGCATTTTTTAGGAACACGTTGGCAGAGGGGTGTGGTGAAAATGAAGAGATGGGCAGTGTAAAACCAGTGGATGTTGTCATCTTTAGGGGTTTCTTACAAAGAAAGGGCTGGGAATTGACACCAGGACCATAATGAGAGAGTAACTCATTAGGCAAACACGTTTTAAATGGAATTCACACTTTGTTATGGAGCATTTCTGGTTCTTACTGACTTGTACTCTCAAAATATCACAGTTATTTACCACATATATATCTATACTCACTCATTATTCAGTGGATTTTCTCCAGGTTATCACAAGGGTTTTTTTTGCGGTTACCTGAGGTCCTCTCCAGTCCTGACCTCTATAATTCTACTTACCATTAATCAGAAATTTTATTCGTGTAAAAAAACTTGAAAAATTGACTGCAATCTTGGGACTACCTGTGCTCAACGAGAATTTAGTTCACCTTTCAAACACAAAACAGGGAACCTAAATGCTAAGGTGCGACAGTTCTGTTTCTCCTGTTTCTATCTGAATTTTTAATTTTGAAGAAAATCCTGACTCCTAAAACATTATTTTCCCACACCTCTAGATTGTTTCAAGAGCACCTGGGAATTCTCAGTATTGCTGTAAATATCCAACACCTTTATATATACAAATTAAATTCCAGGCCTCAGGAGTATCCATGCAAAACCCAGCTTGATTAGAAACTGAATGGAACTGCATCTGTCATAGACAATTTTTTGAGAGAATTATCTGACCTTCCTCTCAGACTAGGCATTAGTCTGTATTTTTATCATCTTCTCTCTATTCAGCCAACAACTCAATTTTTTCAAACCCCCCCCCCAAGAAGAATTTTGTAATCAATTAATATCCTGTTTCTTGTATAGTCCACTGGAAATGTCCCTGCCCATGGCAAGACAGTAGAATGAGATAAACTTTAAGGTCCCTTTCAACCCAAATCATTCTATATTGTAGGAATTTGTGCTGCATTATTCCCAAAAACAGAGGGTATTTTCCACCAACACCCACAGTCTGTTCACTTTCTATGTGTTTTTATTGAAAGCATAGGCACAGAAAATTGTCCCGAGAGATTTATGTTATCTGAAATATATTCAGTGAAAAAATACTCTGCAAAGTTGGGATGGTACAGTACATTGGCTAAACACAACACAGGAGACTGCTGTCAAAATTAACAGCCAGAAAAGCCACGGAAAAAGAATTAAATACATATATATATACACACTATATATATACATACACACACACACACACATATATGTATATATATGTTATTGGGGGTTAGTACAGTACATTGGCTAAACACAACACAGGAGACTACTGTAAAAATTAACAGCCAGAAAAGCCATGGAAAAAAGTTAAATATATATATATATATATATTATTGGGGGTTAGAACAAAATAAGCTTAAATGTCCCTTCCAACCCAAACCACTCTGTGGCAATTGTACAAATAAAGCACATTTCTGCATGAAGGGAATGTGTAGCGTGTTTTCTTAAATGAGTCTGCAAAAGCCCCTCTAAAACCGAGAGCGTGGACAGGCCAGAGGGTGGATGTGACACGGATGAAGACATGAGGTGGCGGCGACGTGGACTCCATGAGGGTCCCAAAACTTTGGGAACAACGCCGCGGGCAGACTTCAGAGCAAGCAGCGTTCCACAGAGGCGCATCCCAGGAACCAGCGGGCAGAGCCCACGGAAAGGGACATTTCGGGTTAAAGAGTCACTGAGGGCACCTGGGGCGCTCCCTTGAGGGAGGTGAGGGGAGGTGAGGGGAGCTACCTTGCCTTGCCGCTCGGCAGGGGGCGCGCTCCCCGCCCCTCCCTCCCCGGGGCTCCCTCATCCCCCAGCGGGCGATGTTGCCGCGCCACCGCCTCCACCTCCTGCTCTTCCTCCGCACCCTCCACGGCTCTGCCTTCGGCATGGGCGACTGGGCCTCCCGCCTGCCGCAGGCGGGCGAAGCGTTGCCCGGCAGGACCCAGCCCATGGCGGTGCCAGGTAAGTGCGAACTCCATTTCCCTTCTTCTCCTTCCCCGTCCCCCGCTCACGCCCGCCGCCGCCTCAGCCGCGCGCCCCTTCCCCGCTCTCCGCGTGCGCATGCGCGGTGCCCTGGCGGAGGGGCGGGGCCAGCGCGGCGCGTGCGCGGTGAGGGGCGGAGCCGGCGCGGCGCGTGCGCGCTGAGGGGCGGGGCGGGGGCGGAACATGGCGGCGGTGGCGCGTCCCGTGAGGGGGGACGGGGACAGGGGGGTAAATGTGCCTTGCGGAGAGGTTTGTGTCGAGGTTCGCTCTCGCAGTAATGTTTCTTGTGTGCCGTAAGAATAGGGATGGATGGGTTGTTGGAGCAGCCAGCGAGCTCGGCTCTTGTTGGCCCAGAGAAGCTGTGGCTGCGGAAGTGTCCAAGGCCCCAAGCTGGACGGGGCTTGGAGCAACCTGGGATAGTGGAAGGTGTCCCTGCCCATGGCAGGGGGATGGAACTGGATGAGCTTTAAGATTCCTTTCCAGCCAAACCATCCTGTGGTTATTTTCCATATTTTCTCTTGGCTATATATAAGTTTTATCTTTTATTTTTTACTGAAGCTATCAAGAGGGTGTTAAGCAGATTTCCTTAGCCCTTACTGTTTTTGTTAAATAAAAACACGTAAAAAAATCTCCGTGACATGCTGTGTATCTTCTGTGGCTGTTTTAGGAAGAAATCTTTCTCTGTGAGGGTGGTGGGGCCCTGTCACAGGTTTTCCAGAGTAGCTGTGGCTGCCTCAGGATCCCTGGAAGTGTCCAAGGCCAGGTTAGACACAGCTTGGAGCAACGTGGGATAGTGCAAGGTGTCCCTGCTCATAGCGGGGGATGAAATGAGATGAGCTATAATGTCTCTTCCAACCCAAATAAATTTGTGATTCTGTTTGCAAAGTGCTTTTAAGTTGTTAATAATTTTTCTTATTATTTTTCTCCTTTGAGTAGATGTGTGCTGTCAGGTAAGCAAACTAGCAGCCCAGAATTAATGAATTTACTTTCTGACAGTCCTCCTAGGAACTGAAGGTGTTCCTAGATGACTGTCAGTGCTGTTCAGGAGGAGTTTTAGTGGCACTGAGGTGCTCTAACATGTGTATTGGATAGTTCACATACGAGGTGTTTATTGAACAAGGTGTTATTTATATGTATCTCTGCTGCAGCCTCCTCTGGACCCTAACAAAGTATGAGGACGTAGGGTTTAAAATAATACTTAAACACCTTAAGTGCATAAGTGCTGGTGGAAGAATTATAAATGGATGATGGCATAGGCTCAGTGGCCAAGAGGATAATAAAATCTTGCATGTTATAGATACTTAGTAAGAAGCTGAAGGTAGTGGTGAAATGAAAGGTAGCAGGAAGAATGTTATTTCTGGTGTAGAAAAAGTGGACTCAAAGGAGGGGTGCAGAGGTGGGGTTTGTGCAAATACAGCAGTGAGCTCCAGAGATGACAGCAGGAGTGCCAGAGATGGCACAACAGTAGCACATTGCCTGGCTTGAAGTGGCAGCTTCAGGTTGTTGAAAAAACAGAAGACACACCAAGCTCATTTTATGCTGAGTAACTGCACAGGTAGAACAATTTTGGGCTGCTGTAGAAAAAGCATCCTCATAGTAGCAAATACAATTCTTTTAAGTGTTTTTCTGTGGCTAAATGTGGTATTATTTATTTAATAACAGCATAGCTCTCCAGAGAACTGTCATTGTTAAGATGTAAATTGCTTAGAAAAGAATGGCAATTAAAATTTAAGCTGATGATCAACTCAAGGCTGATTGACCTTGCAGACCCTTGCCATGTTAATGTTGTTTGTGAGTCAGGAACCAGAACTGGACCTGGTATTCCAGGTGAATTTTTACCAGTACAGCAGAGAAGAGAGGGATTTTTCTTTTCTCTGCTGTCCAGAGTCACAGTTTGCTTTCTCTGTGAAAATGTGCACTGTGAGCACATTTAACCTGGCATGCAGCAGAACCACAGCTCCTTCCCAGCAGCTCTGAGATCATCCTGCTCTTGCTCTTGACCTCCCTGAGGTTTCTGTTGGTGTAGACCTGGAGTTGTTCCAGATCCCCTCTGCTGTTTGCTGTGTCTGCGCTGGCTGTGTGTTTAACGCTGCCCTTAGATCTGCTGAGCGTGTTTCCTGTCACATCACTCAACTTTGCTGTTTCAGCTATCGAATGATGCTGGCCCCAGCATCAGCCCCTGGGGTCACCTGCTGCCCACCAGACACGCAGGTATTGATCCCTGCCTTTGGAGCCTGCTGCTCCTGCCCATTTTTGACGTGCAGGCTGTTCCTCTGGCCAGGACTTTGTCAGCTTCCACAGCAAATGCTGGGAGAGAGGGTGTCAGAACCCTGCTGAAGTCAACATGTGCTACAGCCACTGCTCTGCAGAGCCATCATTTCGGCCTGAAAGGGCAGCTCAGCTGGACAAGCATGATTTGCCTTTGGTAAATGTGTTGGTTATTCCTGATTACTTTCTTGTTCCCTGATTGGAAATAATTTCTATTCTCCATAATACCTCTTTGGACTGAGCTGAAGCTGAGCATCCTATACCCCCTCAGTTCTGTTTTTGCCTTTCTTAAAAGCAGTTGTTACTGTAGCCCAGTTCTCATCATCAGAGATCTCCAATCTCTGTGGTTTTTCATTATTTCTGATCCATCACAGTGTTCTGATGGCCTCACCAGCAAACTTGGCCTCCCAGCTCTGGAAAAACTCCATGGCGCTCCTTGGATTTGAATACATGTAGCTTCTTTAAGCAACCATAATCCATTTTTCCTCACGTTGTTTGGTGCTTTTCTTTCTGACTTTACCAGCCTGGAGAGGTTTTGGAGCAGTTGTTGTTTCTGGAGACTCGTGCAAAAGAGGTTTTGAGTCTTCAGTCTTCTCTGTACACACTTCTTGGCTGTCTCCTGTATGCATCAATGCACCTTGATTCTTTCTGAGCTTCTTTTTACTCCTGTAATTTTTGTGAATTAATTTTTTATTGCCATTTAGGCCGAACTCCAGCTTTGGCCTCGCTGATTTTGTGCCTAAATGCCAAGGTGGTGCTTTTCTTTGCCTCCTTTGTTATTTGTTCTTGGTCTCTGTATTTTAATCCATTAAGCAGCTCTGTGTTTCTGAAGAAGTTCTTAGTTTTTCTACATGACCTTTAGTTCCTTAACTCTCTTGGAAAGTTTTTTTTCCCAAATTCAGACTACCTTGAAGAGCCTTTTTCTCCCTCTGGCAGCCTCCCAGGGGCTTCTGCCTCTCAGGGGCTGCAGCTCCCATCTCTGCTCTCTGTGACCAAGGCCCAGGGAACAGCTGAGGCTGTGTCAGGTTTAGGTTGGGTATCAGGGAAAGGTTCTTCCCCAAGAGGGTGTCTGGCACTGGAACAGCTCCCCAGGGAATGGTGACATTCCCAAGGCTGTCAGCTCCAGGACAACTCTGTCGGGATTGTTGCAGTGTCCTGGGCAGGGTCAGGAGTTGGACTCAGTGATCCTTGTGGGTCCTTTCCAGCTCAGGGGATTCTGTTATTCCATGGTAATTCCCTATATAAGCCAGAGTTCTGCAAGTAGAAAATGCTAACTCTGTGTACCTTTCCAGCCTTCCTCTGGATCCCCATCTCCACTGTCTTCTGGCCACTGACAGGACTGTTTCCCTCTGGAGCCCTGTGCTCCAAGGAGTTGTGTTTCAGTAGAGTGCAGCTCCCCATCCAGTCTTTCTGTGCTAGGAAGGATCATTCCTATGTAATGTTCCTTCCTGTTCTGACCCCTGCTCCTGCTGTGTGTGCTGTGCCAGGTCTCTGACAGAGGTCTGTGACCACGCCTGGACATCCAGGTGAGCCAAGCTCTGTCTTAGGGTGCAGACACTTCAGGAAAAGTTCTGCCAGAGCTTTCTGGATCTGCAGCATCCATCCTCTTCACCTGCAGTGGTGCGAGCAGCGTTTTACTTTCCTAGGTGAAGAGCTGCAGAACATGCAGCTCCTTGTCTCTTGGAGATCCCATTGATTTCCTGCTCCTCATCCTGATGGGGTAAAACGTCCTTGGAGCTCCTTCCTTGTGCTGCAGCAACTCAATCTGCCACAGCAAAGCTCCCAAAAGTGAAGCTGCTGCCACTGCTGAGATCCCTGTGGAGGAGCACCAGACTCTTCCCAGAGTTCATCTGGAGGGAGGTTGAAGTTCCAGAATGTTAGTGCACACTGAGGACCCAAGAAAATCATGCAGTTAGACCTGGATAAACTGCTCTGCATTAGCTGAAAGGAGTACAGACATTAGCAAACTTCACTTACTCAGGTTGAGTTTATCAGGTTTTGTACAAATTTCATAATCTGGGAATTAAAGTTTGTTGTGCAGTTTTCTTTCCTTGCAATAGAGCATCTGCATTCATTTTTTAAATTACTTCTTTCATATCCTTGTATAATGGTGCAATAAGATGTTGTGCTTTATAGTAAAAACACACATTATTTATTGCTCCTACCTTTCTAGTATAACTCTACTTTTCAGAGTTAATTTTAGTTTGATTGCTGCTGAAACATGGCTGCGTTTTCTGAGTATGTGAGAATTTATTGCTTACACTATTTAATGAACTATTTTATTTTATGACAGTGGTAGGAGCAGTAGTCAAGCAGCCAATGAATGTAGACACTGAGTAATATATATATATTATATATATATATATTTATATACACACACACACACATATATAGAGGTTTTTTCTGCTAAATATCCTGATGTGTAATAATTTAAAAGAATAATTAAAAGCAATGTGTAATAAATTAAAAGAATGTTTTTCCAATGAGCAGTGTCAGAGAATATCTTCTTATACATCTGTAGTGACTTGACTTTTTTGAGGCAGAGAAAGTCCAGCTCATGGGTAGAGAGCCTTAGGATTGTCTAAACCCATTAGGCCTCTCAGCTTTATAGCTAAAGATTAATAGAGCAGTAATTACAAATGTGAAGGAGGTCATGGTGAATTTTAGTCTGACCTTCTGTGTAAAAAGAAAAAAAAACACAGCATTGCCATGAATTAATTCTTTCTTGAATCAGATCACGTTCTTTAAAGAAAACATTGATTAGAAATGTCATTTGACAGAGGATCCATATGCTCTCCCTGTTAGTCTTTTTTTACCATTCTTAAGACACTGAACAGAAATTATTGTGGTCAAAGCAGTGGCCTGTGGTTTGGTTGGTACTTCTATGGTCCAATACTTCCACTCACCATTAAACTATGTCCTCAAAATAAGGAATAAAATGAAAAATATTCATCTTTATTTACTTTACTGATTAAAAGAATTGGTAATAATGAGCAAATACAAAATTTTTTCACACATGAATTCAGTGTCACTTTATTTTGCGTCTAAAATAAAGGTTCCTGCGATCATACCTCAGGTCAAAACCTCCAAATAAAATTCATCTTAAGGTTTAGGAGGATTTGTTTCTTCAAAATTTTCACCACTTTATTTATGTGGTACAAGTCTACATAATGAATTAATTAGTTGTCCATTTTAATTGAGACTGTATGAAATATGGGCCAAAAAATGTGAGACTTGGCTTCCACTGCAGGAGTGTGTTGAGTAACAATGTCATATGTGGTTTAGCACTTTGCAAATTGCAATTTACCTTTCTAACTCAGAGGAGTTAATTACTTATTTCTTCATTCTAGGAGACAGTTTTTGCCTCAAACACACTCAAGCCATCAATTTCCATAAATTATTAAATTTCATTACAATTTTGTTGTGTATGCTGAGATTGAAAGCAGAATGCACAGCAGAGAAACATCTCACCCCAGTGATTATTTATTATCTGAAAAGACTTCTCAAATTTGTGGTTACAACTTCTTTACAGGTACATCCAGGATGAATTTCCTTGGAAATCCTCCCTTTCATGGCTTTTTTTTAGTTCTCTATTTTTTTTTTGGTGCGCTTTGTCAGGTAATTATATTCCCACACTAAACACCTAATTTTCAAGCCAACTGTACAGCTGTAAATATTGTGCTCTTGTTGGAAAAACAGGAATTGCTTTTAATCCCCCTGTTGCAATTTACATTTTGGAAGGTGCTGCAAGGAGAAGCAAAGATTTAAGTCAATATAAAGAGATTTTTTTTTTTTTTTTGCTGTTGTTTGCATGTGCTTTTTTGCTCTTGGCAGCTAGGAAATAACAACCCAGAGGAAGTTAACAGGCACAGAGGATGCTGGAGAGATGGAAAGCATAGAGGAAATATATTTACAGAGCTGCACATCCAGCTGCCAAATGCTGCTTTTGAGGTGGAATAACCTTGATGGAATCACCCTGCGCTTACTTATCACCTCTCACTACATCCCAAGAGAAAAGGTGACACCATTCATCACTAAACCCCTCAAAAAATACAACCAAAAAGTGGGAAAAAAAAAAAAAAAGTCTGTTGTTGCAGTCCCTGGAGTTCCTGGAGCTCTGCTTAGCATGCGGCTCACAGCCGGGGGGTGCGGAGGAAGCGCTCCCGGGGCTTCTCCTGGCAACAGCCCGGGTTGCTGGGAGACAGCAGCGCCTAAATGGGGAGAAACTTCACCCAACTGGCAGCCTCGTGCATCCAAATGAGCCTTGCTGGAGGCTTCTCGTGCTCATGCTGTAATTTCCCCCTCCGAAATGAAAAAGGAACGCAGAGGATCTTTACCTAGAGGGCTGTGTGTGGATGCTGCTCTGAGGGATCATTCAGAGTTGTGTAATAAAAGGGGATAATTATTCCTGGGTGAAGGTGGTTGTGGCATGTAGGGTTCAGGAGCTTCTCGTTGCAGCTGTTTTGAAAAGGGATATGAATGTCTGAATTTGCCAGATTTGGGGTGTTAAACCTATCAGTTATGAGAGTTAAACACAAGGTTCTATTTACTCAGGTTATTTTTCCTGACTAGAGAATATTTAATCTGATTTTGTTTGAGTCCTGGGATACATTTGGCTGCTTTGGCTGATTGTGTCCATTTATCTTTAGTGCAGGAATGACACTGCAGTACACATTTAGGTAACGTTGTGCCCTGGATCCCACATGTTCCTCCATAATTAAGTGAATGAATATCCCAGGTACAGACATGGAATTTGGTTTCCCACTGCTTGTCTTTCCACAGCAGGTAGGAGAGTGTGGGGCAAACTTCCCATTGCAGCAGGAACAGGGTGGGACAGAGCACTGGAAGGGGCTGGGTGGTGCTGCAGGAATACCCAGGGTTTAGCTGTCACGGGTGGAACAGGCACTGGTGTGTTTGGTTCATCAAAGACATTTAAATTAGGAAATAGTGCCCAAAATGCTGTTTTCTTCCACTGGCTGCAGAAGGGTCCAGTGACCAGTGCAGGGTCCAGTGACCAGCTCACATGGTGGTGTCTGTGTGATAACCAACCCCAGACAGAGCCCTGGCTTTGCTGTATTAATGATCTGTCCATGTAGCTGATATTAAGTGTAAAGCCTTTTTTTTTGTTAAATTTATTTATTGCCCAGGGTCAAAAGCTATATTTTTATTTAACACTCTTCACCAAATACCAGTTCACAGAATCAAAGTTTTTTCCTTTACTTTCTTTAATTTTCCTGGTTCATGCTTGTATACAATATTGCTAATAATGAAGGAATTTCCAAAGCCAGGTTATCCAAATGAGAGTGAAGTTGTTTACACATGGAACTGCAGAGGTGCAGCATCTTTAGTTCCTTCAGAACACACAAAGAGTAAATAATAAAAGTCCTCACTTTAATTGATTTGAGAGAAGGTAAGTGCAGAATAGCCCTTAAGGCAGATTTAAGCTTGAATATTTCAGGTACTAATTCCTGTGTCTTAGTCCTTCTCTGTTTCCTTGATGTACAGTACTTCCTTTTGAATTTTTTCAGCTTTAAAAGCTTCTCTGGTTTAATTAATGTCTTCCTGTCAAATTTATACCTTCAAATTACAGTGGTGTATGTTGCCTTAACTTCAGGTTTATCTACTTTTTATTAAATTTATTTTTACTTTGCAATCACTGAATTATTTGGCTTGTAATTTATTGTGTGATAGGCATTGCTTTATCCTTCCATGCTTATCTTTTAATTATTATGTATAGAATTTATGTGATATGGATACATTTGATTATTGCACTTATTTTGTTGCAAATTTTTATGATACATATGAAACTTGCATTTAAAATTCCAGTACAATTAAAATAATGCACATAAATAAGCCCTTAGTACAAATCAGATAAAAACCTGTGCAATAAAACCCATCACAATCCAGGGATGGTTATTGCAGTTTCTTATGTATTGCTTGTAGTTAATTCCTGTTGCATGTAAGGCAAAATTGGAATTAGTGGAGATTGTTTGGGTCTTTATTTTGAAGGTAAGATCTTATTTACTGTTGAGAAATGTGGCCAGGTAGATGATACCTGTATTTTTTACTGTAGTTTTGGCTTGATAGCTCAGGAATTTGACTTTCTAGGAGTCTCCAGAGATGCTTTAAGGAATGTCCACATTTCAAGAATGGCTGAGAAGCAGAATTCCAGTGGTAACTAATTTTTTTAGTGTCCTCAATGTAAGGCATAAATCCCTCATCTTGAGGACATTTGTTTGGACTTGAGGACTTTGGGGGTGGAGATTTGATGCCTGAAACTCTGGCTCAAAACTTTTAGGAACCCAGTGAGGAATGAGAAGTGTTGTGCAAGGGACAGACAGTGGAAGTGTCTTTGTGTTTCTGACATTGCCCATCACTGTTTACAGGCTCAGAAATGCGCTTTTTGGTTCATCAAACATTCAACTCCTGAAAATTTCATCCCAGAACTCCTAAAGTGGGAGCAGGATTCGAGGGAGTCTGGCATTGATGACTTAACAGGCTGAGGCAGGAGAGGGATGACTCCAGACAGCTCTGGGTGGGACTGGCAGGGACTGGTGTATGGCAGAATGGGATCACAGGATAATCCAGGTTGGAAGGGACTTCAGGAGATCATTGAGATTGGGATCAGTAGATTAGCAGCTGATCTGCTCCTCTTGGAGAAAAAATTTTTGCAATCATCTGTTCCACCCAAATGTTGAGTTTACATTTTAAAAAAAGGCAAAATTCCACGTCAGGGAATCTGGCTGGTTTAGCAAACTGCAGTAAGATTTCATCTAAGATCATCAGAATCAAAATAACTGCACCAGAGATAACATTACAATATATAGGGTCTATGTGGACTATTTATATTGCTTCTTCCTTTTGTTTATGTTCTTCCTTAAGGATTCTTCTTCTTACTCTAAACAAGGATATGCAAACCTTCTGCACTTACTGAGCTTGTCCTGGGGAGCAGCAGAGATAAAATCTCATCTTGAAGAGGTTGCACTCAGACAACTTAAAATAAAATAAGCTTCTCACAGAATAATAATGCTTCATTTCAGTAGGACCTTGAGTGACAATTTTCCAAGTCACCACTCAGAAAGGGAACAGGAAAGGGAAGAAATGAGCAAGCAAACCAAATGTAGAGGGTGGATTCTTAAGCAGAATGTCCTAATACGTTCTAATATGTCTCTGTATGAAGAAGAAAAATACACATAAGATGACCTAGAGATAAGTTTATAGTTGGTTCTTAAGATATTAATTTCAGAAAGTCAGAACTTAGAAAAGATCCTTTTTTTAGAAGCGATTTTAGGATTTTCTAACCCTCCTTCACTTTGTTAGCATTTCTCATAAATCCAGGCATAAATGGGTATATCTGCCCTGGAGTCCAGCTGCATCCTCTGGAATGAATGAAGGAGCCTGACCAACAGCCCATCTGTTTGCCACATTCAGTTCTGAAATTCTGCTTCTGGAAGGTCTTCCCATGTTGTTGGCAGCTGAACACAATTCCTGTTTAAAACCCGAGTTTTGAGCACTGAAGGGATTTGGGGTAGGACCTCACACCTCGTATCTTTCCATTGAGTAGCTTTAATGAATTTGTTTTCTTACCAGTTGTCCACACTTCTTGCTGTTTGATGCACACCTGGTCACTTGTGCCATCTTAACCATCTTTGCTTTTCAAATGACCTGAAAGATGCTGTCTTTTACTGGAGGAGAATCTCATCCCACGCAGGAAAACCTGAATGCAGCCTAACGCTGCATTCCAGGGTGGGAACTGCAGATTGTTTCTGTGACTCTGAATGTGCCCCTGGTTGGGGACATGGAGATGATTCAGATCATCCTTAAATCCTTGGAGGGATCCTGGGTCTGGCCTTTCCCTGGTCAACCAGTACGTTCCTCTGAAATTCCTGGATTTGGTACCATTCCAAGTTGACAGTTGGGCAGAATTTTGTGTTTTGGATGTTGTTGGCTGTGCCTGGGGTGGTGACACAAGTCCAGAGGATGGGATATGGAGGAGCCATCAGCAGGATTTGAGTGTCTCTATATCCAGTCCTTGGTGGTGTGGAATTGCAGGCTCCCACACCCACCCTTTTGCATGAACTCATTTCTCCTTAAGTCCTTGTTTAAGAAGTCATCTTCGTGTTAAACATTCACACACCAATTAAAACCTACTCAGTGTTTGATTTAGTTTCCAATAAGTAAAAGCAAACTTTTTGAAGGAGAGGCAAAAAAATCACCAAATGTGTATTTTATCCTTCTGGATACCTGTGCACAGATGCTCCCAGGTACTCCTGTTGTGAAAGTATTAAATATAATGGAAGTGGAAAATAAGGAAAACCCAGCACACTCTGGGCTGATGGCTGGGTGAAGATGAGGAATTCTGAGATACTGATCTCTCTAGAACCATTTAAAATATTTAATTAGTGAAAATTCAGTTATTGAACACAAAGCACTTTGTACCTGAATTTTACAATAAATCCCTTTATTAGTGCAAAACAAAGAATATGCTCTTATTCCTCATACATGGAATTATGAGACCCTAACTAGACCAAATTTTGGATGACTTCTCTTAGTTACCTGATTTTTTTAGAGCCTCCATTTTCATAATAATTGAAGATATTTGAAAATTTCTAGCCACAAGTCTATTTTCACTCCACCCAAGTTGACTGTAAGTGGATTTTATTAAGAATAACTATTTCTACCTCAAGTTCTGTACATTTATTTTTCATGTTGCACACTGCAAACTTTTTAAATGCCACTCAACCTTACCTGTAACTGTTTTTCTCCTGAGAACTAAAAGGAGATAATAAACAATTAATGGTACCAATGGTATTTAAAAATCCATCTTACACTTTATATTGGAAGTGTTCTGGGTGGTGCTGGATGGAGAGAATGGGAAAATAATCCCACAGTGATTTTAGGAAGTTGTTGACAGCTTCCCATAGAGTTTGGTCTTGTCATTTATTTGCCTTGGAAAGCTGGAGGACTCCACTCCACAGTGTGACAGTGCCAGCCCTAAACCCACCTGGCTTGTGGATATGCTGCTTTGATTTTCACCTGGATTCAGCTGGAACTCTCCACTCCTGGGGCTAATGTTTTCCATGGCATGGGAAAGACCACAGTCAGGCATACATGATGTTGTCAAAATGATAAATGGTAAGTACAGCTAGTAGGGGGGCAGCTGCCAGGAGGACATAGCCCATCCTGAACCAGAATTAATTTGGGATGTGCAAAACTGTGCAAAACAAGCTGCCAAAGGTGGTCACTGTATTGGCTGACCTTGGGAATCTGCAGGACCCAAGGCCCTTGCAGGTCTAGTCCTTCATGTTCCATTTTTCCATGCATTTATAGGCCTTCTTTCTTGTGTTCTTGTATTTTTTTTTCATTTTATTTGGTTAATTCTTGAAATGTTGACTTCAGCTTTCACTGTCTTCTCTTGCCTCTTCAGGGTGGCTGCAATATTCCTTCTTTTTTTCCTTCTCTCAGTATTCCTTTTCATTTTATTGGTCGCTATGTAACAGCTACAGTCACTCACTTATATGTTCTTAGAGCTTCCCCAGTGTTTGGCTGATTAATAATAAAACCCAGAAAAGTGGAGAGTCAATAGGAAATTCTTTGCCATCATCTCTGTATAAGCAGTCCAGGTAAAAGGAGTCTTTTTCCTGTCACATGATCCACTTTCACCCTTCAGTAATAAATCAGCAAAGCATCTGGCTCCAAAATTAGGCTCCTAAAAACCTCTGGCTTGTCCTCAGAGGCATTGGCTTCACTTATCTCTAATGGAAATGCCTACAAAAGATAACAGGCGTGTGATAGCAGAAAGTCTGATAGAGTTAGCCCTGATATACCAGATATTCTAATGTGTTTATTTTTAAAATAAAATATTTTGGGGGCTGTCACAGCCAGACTGACCTCGTGTCATGTGGTCTGGATGAAGCATTACACAGCTTTCATTGGTCCGTGACACTGAGGTGTCCAGCAAGGAAGAGAAAAATGGAAATAAAAGCTATACCTGACATTTGAAAGTAACTTTTTGGGGTTGTATTCCAAGTAGAGCAGATTAAATGAATGAGTTGCTTCTATTCTGAAGTTTTCCACCTGGGAGGAGGGAAATCATTCCCACTTCACACGTGCACAGGGACAGGTGTCCAGGTGTACCACACTGGGGAGACACAGAGGCATTTGAGAGAGATGGAAAAATACATGGATGGAAGGGAATATGATGACATCAGGAGGCTTTCGCCGGGAGAATTTTAAACTAATAAATTCCAGGGGCGTGAAGATAAAATGCATAAAAGATCACAGAATCATTAAGGTTGGAAAAGAGCTCTAAGATGATCAAGTTCAAGATGGAAGAAAAATTTGAAGTGAATGATGACCAAGGTACAGATCAATATTAATTGTTTTCCTAATTCTTCAGAGAAAGATAGCTAAGATACTGAAATGATAATGATAGCTATGATAGCTAAGATACTGAAAAAGGATAAATTCGGGGATTTTTCTCTGAACATGGGGATATACATGGTATTGAAGGACAGAGCTTCATGTGGTTCTGTAATGGTAAGCATCAAAGGTGGTCAAATTTGGACTGGAGATGGATAGGAAAATACTTTGAATGATGAGGAATTTGTCTCTTTACATTTTTTGTGCATTGGAAGAGAGTAACGTCAAAGAAACATCAGTAGGACAGCTGGAGAGAGGAGAATGCTCAGGAGAAACATGTGAGGGTGGAAAAGCACTTTATGGAGTCACTAATACAGAACCTGGTGTCAGGTCCAGTTATCTGGAAGCTGAGTGCTGGATTATTGCAGCCTTCCAAGGAAAAATCCATGGACGTTGTGTGGGAAGGGAAGGGAAGGGAAGGGAAGGGAAGGGAAGGGAAGGGAAGGGAAGGGAAGGGAAGGGAAGGGAAGG
>JAYDZK010000169.1:110814732-110832860 GCA_034509185.1 Euphonia xanthogaster | reverse complement strand
TTTTTTTGGTCAAGCAGTTGCAGATTCCAAAGTCCCAGTGTCTTTAATGGGATGGCTTAAGTTTAAGTGGTCGAAAAAATGATTACAGATATTTTGTGTAGCGCAAACATTGTAAAACCATGCTGTAATTTTGCCATTGGTGTCAGCAGCTATTCCAAAAAGACATTCCTGAAGCAGTTGGAGCCCTGTGAGTTCCATGCCTTAGGTAGCAGGAACAGGCTTCCAGGGCTTCCCAGATTTAATTCCTGCACTGTGACAAAATATTTGAAGCACATATGCTGAAAGTGGCTTTCACAGCCTGTATTTGGGCTTTGATTTTATTGGAAGGTGTGTGAGACTGCTCCTTTGGAAAATCAGGCTCCTCTAATTACGTAGGTAACATATTTTAAAATGTTAGAGTCTGCCTATGAATCATTCCTTTCCCATTATTAGAGGTGACATTTCCATTTAATTTCCCAGTGGGATTCCATTTAATGTTTTCAAAACAACATCAGTCGAAATCATATTTGGTTTGCTTGTTTGCCTTTACAAAGAAATTTTTTATGAGAGGAATTGCAAAGTTTTTCAAATGGAAGAAAGAAGAGTTTTTAGAAAGGAAATATTTGTAAAACTTGCACTTGTTATTTTCTTTCATATTCGGTACCTTGAATAGATGTCAGATTTGTGAGGCAGCTGGGATATGTCTAAATAGTCTCAGAAACCAAGGATTAGGGAGTCTGCTGAGTTTTTTTATTTTGATCCTGTTCTCATTCAGTGAATTGTGCATAGTTAGTGCTGTGAATGGAGCTGGTGCTTTGCTTTTAATTCACACATGAAGGATTTAGCCCATCCTTGGAGTATTCAGAGTATTTGGACCAGGAATATTTTTTTCAGCTGGTACATTGAATTTTTGTTACATTACTGCTCTGATGGGACATACACAAGCTGTTCTGGATATTCCTGTTCTAAATAAAAGTGATTTTTGACCCTGAGCACACGTGGAGTTGTCACAGGTCAAGACAGGTTCAGCCAAGGGGACAAGACTCTGTGTTCTCAAAAAAATCTTATTTTTTTGTATAGGACAAAGGCTAATTGTGGCTTGAAGTTTTATCAGCTGTCACTTATAAGATTCCAGGTGATATTTGAGTCTCTGCCTTGTTTTGGGGTTGGTGTATCAAACATAAAGTGAAACTGAAATGTTACAAAAATTGTCAATTACGAAAAATGTTTCTGCTTTTGGGAGAGTGGGAAAAGGGAAGGAATAAGCAGAGAGGGGAAACAACATGTGAAGAATAAGAGGGACATAAAATCTTAGTGTGCTGCTTATTAATAGGATTTATTGCTGCTATTTGTAATAACCCTGATTGAAAGCATTTCTTTTACGTCGCACGCTTGGTATTTCTCAGGAAATTAGAACAGAACATTAAATGTGTTTCTTTCTACCCCACATCTCCTTTCCCTTCCCCTGATCTTTTTTACTTGGGAGATTTTAAACATTTATGGGGGAAAACCATTTTAAAAAGGGCATGTAGCACCAAGGTAATAATCACAGAGCTGTGCTGCTTTATGGGGCAATAATCCAGTTGCCTTGTTTGAAAAAGCTACTTGGCCTTCATTCTCCAAGGCTTTTCCTTAGGGAATGGGACTGGATTATTGCCTTGTAAAACAGTGCTGCATCCCTCTTGTTGATTAATTAAAAATCTCTGCTCATGGAGTACTTTGTGTTTTACAGCATTCCTCTTCCTTTCCTTCATGGCTTTGTGCTGCTTTCTGAGAATTCACAAATAAAAGCTGAGTTTTTCTCAATTTGTGGAACGTTAATCTCCAATCTGGGAGTTCTTCTATGAGCATGATACACATTTATTTTCTCCAAATAAAGGGGAAGCTCAGTTTACTCCACTTTCTACCACATATACACTTTTTTTTTGCAGCCACTGATATGTATAAACCTGCAATAAATAAATGTTAGCAAGGAACTCCAGTGGTACCACCTATCTGAATTTCCTGAATCTCCTTAGGTTGGAGCTGGGAATGTGGGCTGATACCTCATGGTTCCACCATCAAACTATTGTCATTGTTAGCACTGAGATGGGTGTTGAACCCCTAAATATTGTTGATTGATCTTTCTGGGCTCTTCCATAAAATTTTAAAGTCTTTTTCTACTTCCTGAGGCTTTCTGGGAGTGGGAAGGAGCAGTCCAGAAATAGCTGAAATAACAAGAAGCCAGGCACAGCCATGCTCAGGTGGTTGCTGGCAGGGCATTTCCCAAACTCCAGGTAAGCTGGCAGGACAGTCAGATTGGAAGTGTTGCCAGGCACAGTTCCAAATTGATAGACCCTGTCCAAATTGGAAGATTATGGGATTTGTAACATCACCTGTAATTTGTGTGCTGAAGAGGAGTGTGAATAATGTTCTGATGTCTTTTTCAAGGGGTGTTTGCTCAGTGCACAATGAGGGAATGGGTATTTTTGGATGTCACATTTATGATTTGTGCTTGGCATCACCATTCCTGATTTATTTATGTATCAGCCTCCATACAATGGGCACTATGCTTGAAAATAATTTGGAAGCTGAAGCTGTTGTGTGTGACCAGCAGCTTCCTGAGCCGTGTTTGATACGGAGGATTTATCACACCTCCAGCTCCACATCAGTGATGATTATCAATTGTTTTCTTGATGAACAGCAAAACCATGACAGGGAAAGGCATGATTGCATTAAGAAAAATATTCTTCATAGTCAGAGTGTGAATCACCAGCCTTGGAGAATTCAAAAACTTGATTGGAGGTGACCCTGAGCAGTTGGATTGAATGTTGGATTTGTTCCACTGTGAGCACGGGTTTGGGCTTCACATTGACATGATAGGTAAAAGAATTATAAAAGAAAGGTCTCATAAAACCAGGCCTTGCTCTGCTGGATCACAAGCTAGCCTGTCACTTCTTCTAAGTGCAGATAAGCAGCTAGTTATGTTTCCATGTGGAAATATCTTGAGAAGGAGAACAATCTGTTCTTGAGGACAAAAATGAGTGGCACCTGCATAAACAATAGATCATGAGAGTCAGTGAAGAAAATATTTAAACAATTCAAATATGTAAACAATTCAAGAATAGAGAGTTGGTGGACAAGTAAAATGTCTTTTACTAACCAATAGAGTAATAGGCAAGAAAGCTTCTAACCAATTGGTGTTGCAAATGTGGTCTGTGAAAACTATATAAAAATGATTTATGGGAATAAATAATGGGCTTTTTCCCAAATGAAGAAAGTGGAGTCTTGCATGATTCATTCTGATAGCACACCTCAGTGATCCTTCCACACTGCATCCTTCAGTGACTGAAAGTAAGAGGTGCTGCCATGGGTTCCAGTGCATTTCTTCCATGTCAGACAGCTTTTCTGTGTTCTCACTGCTTGTGGAGCCATCTTCTCAGCATCCTGCTTTAGAGGTTCATGAACTGTGCAGCCATGTGGAGAAACTTCTGGATAAGTTGGAGAATCCATCCCTGGGGTCTGTGTGTGTGGTTCCCTCAGTTTTAGGGGCACCACTAGATGTTGGTGGAGTAGCTTTGTGGAGTCAGCTCCTCTCAATCCACACATCACCTGTGAGGTGAGAATAGGGTGAGGAATATTTACAAACTTTTCAAATAGTTGACAGAAAGGAGCCCAGCGCATGCTTGGTTGACCCATCCCAGGATCACACCTGGAATACATTTCTGTCTGTGACAGGTTATAATATGTAACTCATAATAAATGAGTTTTCTGGTTTTGAGTCAGTGTGACCACTGGTAAACTCCTTCAGCTGACAGAGCACTACAGCAACACTCAGAACAGCCTTTGGGGAGGCTCCTGGTCCATACTGACACTTTTTAAGTAGAAAAATTCACAGCAGGACTCTCTTGGATCACAGAATCATGGAATGGCCTGAGCTGGAAGAGACCTTAAAGATCACCTCCTTCCAAACCCCCTCCGTGGGCAGGGACACCTTCCACTAGAGCAGCTTGGATCTAATGTTTAAATTTCCTTAAATTAGAATTTTTCTCCCTTTTCTTTCTTCCTCAGCTTCATGATTTTTTGTTGGTTTTTCTCTGCTTCTGTTCCTGACAGCTCAGTGACCTCACACACTGAGATCACACTATTTTTTTGGCACTCCATATGCAAGAACCTCTTGTGCTTGACTGAATTACAAGGAGGTTATTAACTCCTGGTGGGGTCACTCCTCTTTCTCACCCAATAAGGCAGAGCACAGGTTTCACAGTGACATTCTGTGCCCTGCTTTTTGGGGTTTTTATAAATACAGGCAGTTACAAATGGGTGTTATAGACACATAAATGGGAGATTACTGTGTCCTGCTATTGGATTTCTTTTGAGGCCAGACATTGATGATTCACCACCTGATGGTGACAGTGGATTTTGGGTGTCTGGTCCTCAGTGTTGTTTTTGAGGGAATTCATGATACCTTAGATATTCTTGATGTTTGGATGCTTCACAGAGTCTGCCATTCTCTGTGTGGAATGGTAACAGGTGTGATCACACAAGAAATGAGAATTTTTCAGTTCTTTGATTTAAGTGATTGGCGCTGATGACTCCTCACTTTTACAAAGGTCTTTGATTCTCAGATATTAGAGAATCATAGAATGGTTCAGGTTGGAAAAGACCTTTAAAATCATCAGCTGTTAACTCAGCACTGCCAAGCCACCACTGAACCATGCTGAACCACAGAATAAAGGTAAATATTTCTCTGTTTACCCATGTAAATCAGTTTAACACTAACAATATCAAAAGGGTATTTATGAACAGTGCATACTGATGAATGGTGTTGTATTATTTACAATTATTTGCAGCTATTTAATAGTTTGTACTGTGCATTTTTGTTTTTACTGTGTCTAAATTTTGGGTAGAATGGATAAACATATTAAATTATCAAAGAGATTATTTACTAACGAGTAGAATTAGGAGGAATGCAAAGGTAGGAGGATGAGTTTTGGGAAGCAGCAGGAGAAGGTTACTGTGCAATTAAAGGGCTGAATTGCTGGTTTTGGTTGCAGCAAATCTCTGGAAAGGTTTCTAATGAAGAACCAATTTAAATTTAGAAAAGAGGAATCCTCATGTGCCATCACCTGGTTTGAGACATGCAGGTTAATAAATATTTTCCCTTTATATATCCTCAGGAGAGACATCCCTTAAAAATGAAATACATTCCTGCACCCCCACCCCCTAATTTCTTATTGTTTTCTGCAAATGAAGTCAGAGCAGGAGGGGGTTTTAACTTCACTTAGAGCAATAATTGGTAGGATATATGATGCAAATAAATTGGCTCAAATTTTCCCTTAATGTACCTCGGCTTCAATTCTCCTGCTGCCCTTCTGAACTGTAGTTATTGTGCTGGCACTGGAGGTACCTTTGAAGAGGCAGAGCTGCCTGTGGCAGTCGAAGCAAAATCAGAAGAAAATTTAAATGATTAATTAATGTAATCTAGTGTCTGTTTTACCAAAGGCTTTGGAGGAGTTATTGAGCTCGATTAATGAGAGAAATTCCAGTGGCAGGTTTGGAGAATGGGTTTTTGAAGAGTGGAAATAACACAGCTGCTGCAGGGGAAGTGATCAGGCACCTCTTTATATTAAACCACCTACTGAATTAGGACTAAGGAAAAATATTCTCTAAAAGCTTTTCTTTTCCAGTTAATTATTGTTTAGTGTTTGTAAAAAATCAACCTGGTACAGAATTGCTTTAAAGCTGTAAAGGACAGCAGGACATAAATCTCAGCTGTAGTTTGTGAGCTGGAAGTGTCTACATTCCTAATAGGGACTGGGCAAACTCCTGGAAGAACCACTGGGGGATATGGAATAGGGGTGGAAAATATTCTAGGAAGTTGCTCTTCTCTTGGAGGGAGAGCCAGGTTTTGAACTGACTTCTAGTTCAGCTTGGTCTATTGTGTATTTTAGGGTTCAGAAATAGCTGCAATCAAGTGAGGAAGGTAAAAGAAGTAAAAATGTTGAGATATTTAAAATCTAGAAATATTTTTGTCCATTTAAAATTGTTGTTATCCTGCTTAAATTTGAAAACAGACAATGATGAACTTAAATATTATTATTTCATACTCTTACAGACAGGTTAGGGATTCTGGAAGTTTTTATGCTTCACTGTGGCTATTTTTGTTACAAAAACATACAGCTAATATTTTTGAAGCATTTGCAGGTTTTTGGGGGGATTATTTTTTTTTTATTTTTTTTTATTAATTATTTATTTAAAATGAAAACTAAAAAGGGAAGGTTTGCACTGTGTTGGGTCATCATAGGGTAGTGTAGGTTGGAAGAGTCATCTTCAGGTCTGTGGAGGTGAAGTAGAAGGCTCTCTATCAAAAATGTTTTATTTGTGGAAAATGAAAGTAGATTTTTTTTTTTTTCTGAGCTGTCTCTACTAAGAGAGTTTTTAGTGGCCAAAATGTCAATGACAAAAGCGACAAAATGATGAAAAAATATTTTGCAGTATAGGAAGAAATGGGTCTGCTATAAGCTGGCTCTATGGACTAAGGGTAAGAATGCTAATTTAAAAGATCTGCTAATGATTATTTCTCTTTCAAGAATAGAAGCAACAATATTACCAAAGGTCTGGCTGACAGTCAGGAGGCCAATTTGACAGTGACAGAATAAAGAATTGGAGGCAGAATTAGAGAATCAGGATCATTCAGGTTGGAAAAGACTCAAAGACCATCGAGTCCAACCTATGACCCATCCCCACCCTGTCACTGAGTGCCACATCCAGCCCTTCCTGGGACACCTCCAGGGATGGGGACTCCAAACCTCCCTGGGCTGCCCCTTCCAATGCCTGACCACCCTTTCCATGAGGAAATTCCTCCTCTTTACCCAGCCTGAGGCTGTGTCCCTGGCTGACACCCCACATTTGTTGCTTGGCTCAGTGCAAACTCGTTCTGACAGCTTCACTTCCCAAAACTGAGCCAGCTTCCAGGGGGATGCTGTTTGGTGGGACCGGGCAGAGCTGTTGTTTTCCTCGTGCCCATCTCTGGTTGCATTTGCAGAGCAGCAGGTGCCAGTCTGATCTCACACCTCAGCTGCAGAGGGAGCAGGCCATGGTAATAAAGGATGGGATTTATTCACTTTATGGATCTGCACACCCTTCCCTCCTTCCAGGCAGTCTTGTAAATAATCCCAGCACTTGTGCCTGATGTGTAGAGGGGAGGGACTCTGGTGGATCTCAGTCTGTGGGTCTCAAGTGCCAATCCAGGCAACTTTCCTGGTCAAAACATGTCTGGATTTGGTCAAATTCAGTTGTTGAAACTGAAGGATGAAAATAAAAAAAATAGGAGTTGAAAATAAATGTATGTGACAGAGTGGCTTCAGGGATACTTGGAACTCATTGTTCCCTTTTCCCAGTTTGCCATCTCCCAAAACCCTCCAACAGAGCCCTCCCTGACCTCTATTAAGGCTTGATTGGCTGATTTTAATTGATTTCTTCCCCACATGTGCATGTGGGAGAGCTGGAGAAGCCTTGGCAGAGAGGAAGGAGGGTGGGAAGGGACCTGCTCAGCTGGGAACGAGGATGTGGGTGGGATGAAGATCCTCACCTCCCAATGTGGCAGTCCTTGATGGGTGGGGACAATGGTGGCACCTCTGGAGCCAAGTTCCAAGCCTGGGCTGCTCAGACTGGTCCCCCACTGTGAGAAATGGAGTTATAAATAATTCTCAAAACCTGACTGAAAGCTCCCAGCCTTGTCCATCTGGATGCAAGCTCTGAGATAGGGTGTGCTGCCTTAGGAAGGCCATGGAATAGAGAGGACATTGTTGAGAGAGAGACTGAACTAGGAACAAGGCTCAACAAGTTTCAAAAGATGGCCTTGAAGAAGGAGCAGATATTCTAGAGAATTAGAGCTGTGAAAGATGCATTGTGGGGTGAAAATACTGGTGGTGGGTGTTGGAAGTGTTAGCAGCATTGTGTGGCAAAAGCTGGGAAGCCTTTCTAAGGCATTGTAGCCAGGAAATAGGGTGGCTCTGCTGGAATGGGGTTGAGTTTTACATCTGTCTCACCCTTCATCAAAACTGAAAATGGAATAAAACAGTTTAAAAAGCCTCTCAGCTGGCCCTGTTCTGTAAAAGCTGGCAAAACCAAGAAGCCCTGATGCAGGAGCTGAGTTAACCCTTTCTGCACGGAGGGGATCCGAGTCCTGTTCTTCAGAGAGGCAGAGGGAGCTCGTGGTGTCCCCACCCCACCCTGCTCACTTCCCCCAGCCCCTTGGGGTAGAATCTCTCACCTTTGGCAGAGATGGAGGCAGATCCTTTTCCTGAGAGCTCGTTCACTGTCTCCCCAAATTACCCAGCTCTCCCAAGGGCATCTTCCAGGCTTTTTTCCCCTGCCAGAGACCTGACGTGAGCAATGAGGCACCCAGGTTCTTGCAGAGTTTGCTCTTTGCCCAGGAATCAATCCAGTTCACTGAGTTGAGCTGTCAAAACTTCTCCAGGGGCACGGGCATTCCTCATGTTTTCACCTTCCAGTGACATGTGACACTTAATTAAAGCTCAAGCATGAAGCCTCACCAGCAAGGAGATTGCTGGAAGGTATTGATTTTGCTGCTTTTTTTTTTTGTGTTTATGTATAAAAATGTGTTTTAAAGTATTGGTAAAAGGACATTATTGCTGGGTTTGTGCTCTGGTTTCATTTTCTCTCAGGTTTTTTTTTAAGATCCATTTGTCCAGCCTGTGTGTGAACAACAAAATACTGGGAGGAAATGGATGTCATGGATTTGTGTGTTTTTGTGCTCCTTAGTCAAACAAATCCCAGGTTCTGGAACTGAATCGCCTAGAACTGATTTTCTAAAAGGAGAAGAAGCTTCTGACGTGGTCTGTTGGGTGCCTGGAGGCATTTCAGGTGTCTCCAAACTTTGCAAACTGCTCAGGAGGTTCATGGCTTTGAGCTCTGGGCCTTTTAGCTGATGGCGAAGGGTTTGAAAGAGAATTAGTCCGAAACAAAAGTCAAAACCAACCAAAATCAGGCAAGCCAGAGCACAGTCTGGGGCGGGTTTGAGTCTGCAGGAGTTGGAATTTGGTGCAGACCCCACCACTGGTGCTCTGCCCTGAGTTTGGAGCCCCTGCTGTGAGGGGAGGTGGGGGCTGGCGAGGGCTGGGGTCCCTCTGGTTGTTCTCTGGCTGATTTCGTGTCCTCCCCACGGTTTGAATCTCCTTGGGAAGGAGAACTGCTGACTCCCTGTGCTGCCAGGGCCTTGCAGCTCTGCTGAGGGAACATCTTTCCTTGGGGTTTGACAGAGCTCTGGGCTCGAGACCGTGAAGGAACCAAGTTGTGGCAAAGTTGGTCATTAAAATGATGGAAGGGCAGGAAAAGCAGTGCTGGGGGAGAGATGGAGACCTCAGGGTCTGAAAAAGGACAGAGAGAGGGTTGGTGATGGCACCTCTGGGCTCTTTGAGGGGTGAGACCCACCAGGGCAGGGGGTGGGAGCTGAAGGGAGACAATTCCCAAGGAGCACCGTTGGTGTTTGGGAGGAAAGGGGGATCCTCCCACTCTGGCTGTCTGCAGGCACAGACAGGAGACCCTCCTGGCAGAGCTCTGCCAGCGCCAGCTGCCCTGCCCTGGAGCACACGGGAGGATTCCAGAATGGTTTGGGTGGGAAGGAATCTTAGAGCCCATCTCATCCCAGCCCTGCCATGGCCAGGGACACCTCCCACCATCCCAGACTGCTCCAGCCCAACCTTGGACACTTGCAGGGATCCAGGGGCAGCCACGGCTGCTCTGGGAATTCTATTCCAGGGCCTCCCCACCCTCCCAGGGAACAATTCCTTCCCAATATCCCACCCATCCCTGCCCTCTGGCAGTGGGAAGCCTTTCCCTGTGTCCTGTCCCTCCATCCCCTGTCCCAAGTCCCTCTCCTGGTGTATTTGTGAGGTTCCCAGGTGATGGGAGGAATGATGAATCTGATTCCCTGTTCTCAGAAGGCCAATGTATTATTTTATGATATTATATTATATAAAAGAATACTATACTAAACTATACTAAAGAATAGAGAAAGGATACAGACAGAAGGCTAAAAGATTAAAAAAAAAAGATAATAAAGAAAACTGGTGGCTCTTTCCAGAGCCTCGACACAGCTTGACCTTGATTGGCCAATAAATCACAACACTCACAGCAGAAGCCAATGGAACAGCCACCCATGGATAAACAATGTCCACCCACATCCCACAGCAGCAGAACACGGGAGAAGCAAATCAGATCATTGTGGTTTGCCTTTTCCTCTGAGGCCTCTCAGCTTCCCAGGAGAAGAATCCTGGGCAAAGAGATTTTCCCAGAAAATAAGACGGTGACACTCTCCAGCTCTCCTGGAGCCCCTTTAGGCCCTGCAAGGGGCTCTGAGCTCTCCCTGGAGCCTTCCCTTCGCCAGGCTGGACTCACTCCAGCAGATCCAAGGACCCCAGAGCTGACCACAGAGTGTGGAGTTGCTCCTCCTGCTTCCCTTCTCACCCCATCCCCACCCTGATTCCTGCATCCTCTTTCCCAGCAGTTCCCAGGCAGAGAAGAAACCCCTGGGAGCACCTGCTGGCTCTGGATAACCCTTCAGCCCAGCCAGACACTGAGCTGAGTTTTGTGATGCTTCTCCACCTTGGGAAGGAGCAGGGTCAGGAGGTCCTGTGCCGACATTGTCCCTGCTTTTTCCACGTCCTGATGAAACCACAGAGCTCCTGGCGTGGGAATGCTGCTGGCTCAGCTCTGGCCCTGCTTTTCCATAGCCCAGAGCTGCCCAGTTTGCTCACTTGCAGTGAATTGTTGGTGCTTTTGATGGCTCTTCAGTGCAATATTCAACATGTTTCTGCTGAGTTTTCCATCCCCCCTGGAGCTGTCAGCAGATGAAAGCTCCAAGACTGGCTTTCCATGGGAATTTCATCATCCCAGCTGTCACGTAGATCCCAATACAAATATTTCCACTGTTCATGGTTGCAGCGTGGGCTTTTTTGTGGGATCAAATGTAATCTTATTTAATGGAGTTCTGTTGCTGTGATGCTTTGGTCTTTTCAGCAGGCTGGGCTTAATTTTTAAATGGAGATTGTTCAGAGCAGAGGCAGGGAAAGGGCTGGAGGGATTGGATGGGATGGGAAATGTGGGATGGACACTTTGGATCAGCCAGGGGAGGCTGAAAGTGTAAGAGCAGGGGGAAGGATCCAGGGTGGCTGGGGCTGTCAGGAATGATGTGAAACTGTTCTAGGGGAGGGTTAGGCTGGATATCAGGAAAAGGTGCTTCCCTAGAGGGTGTCAGGCACTGGAACAGCTCCCCAGGGAATGGTGATGTTCCCAAGGCTGCCAGGAGTGTTTGGACAACGCTCTCAGGGATGCACAGGGTGGGACTGTGGGGGTGTCTGTGCAGGGCCAGGGATTGGACTGGATGATCCTGGTGGGTTCCTTCCAGACCCATGATTCTATTCTATGATTCTTGGAAGAGGGAGCAATTCAGTGGGATTTTGCAGCTGTGTGGCTGGGATGGGGGAATTGCTGGAGCTGCTGCTGGGCTGAGCCAACGCTCTGTGGCTTCAGAGCGCTCCCCATCCCAGGGCCACTGTGGACACCCTGGGGAGCATTCCCTGGTCTAGGGAGACACAAGGAGCTTCCCTCAAAAAGCTGTTAAGACTCCATTGGCTCCTTCCCCTGTTCCCGTGTCTGTTCCCATGTCCCTGAGCCACTCCCCCCCTATTCCCTGACCGGCCCTCATCTTTGTGCTGCCCAGAGACCAGGGTCACCCCCAGGCCCCTTGGCACACCCAAACCCTGGGTGTGGGTGCTGGGACCTGAGCATCTCACCAGGCAGTGAATAAAACATCTGTGGATATCATGCAAAGGCCCTTCTGGCTTCCTTACCCTGGACTGTACCAGCAGCAATTGAGCCTGCTGCACCGTGTACTCATCATGTACTCAAGGATTTGAGTTTGGACATCACCTCTCCCAGAGGAACCCCTGAGCACTGCAGGGAGACCCATCCTGCCTCGTTTTCCTGTAAAATCAACATTTGGAGTTGTGACACTGCCCAACACGGCTCAGCACGGATATCAGTCAGCAAACATTGTCCTGGTTTCGGGAACAATGAGGGATGTACGGGAAACCAGGAGGGAACAGCACAGCCCCTGGGGGAGGGAACAGCACAGCCCTTGGGCAATAAACCTCTGGCCAGCCTTATCTCTGGGTGCAGCCTTATCTCTGGGTGCTGCACATGACATCCTGTCCTGCATTCCCCCTCGATGGCAGAGGTCCCAACCTATGGAGGGGCTTGACAGCTGGCCCACAAGCAAAGCTGAGAAAACAGAAGAAATAATGGATGATTTTCAAGTGTATCCATAGCAAGGAAGAAGGCAAGGCTGCCAGCATGGAAACAGATTAGAAAAGATACATGAAAATTTTTGTCAGCTAGGCTATGTGCATAAGTAGATGTGTTAAACGTGCCTTGTTAAATTTCTGTAAAACTTCTGCCAATTATATTGACGCTAATTGCTCTGCTCCAATGAATGTAATAAGTTATTGTGATGCAGTTAATGACTTAAGATCACGCCTTGTTAAGAGTATATAACACGCAGAATAAAAACCTTTTTCTTCTTGGACCCTGATCACGTGTGTGTATGTCACATCTGACCTAATGGTGACACCAACCCACGGGCTGGGCTGTGAATGCCAACCATTTTAGGATAATCTCCAGGCTGGGGTACAGGCTCATCCTAAATGAGGCAGGGAACTCTGGAGCACGACTGGGATGATGAGGAGCAGCTGAGAGGGCTGGGAAAGGGGCTCAGCCTGGAGAAAAGGATGCTCAGGGGGGACCTTGTGGCTCTGCACAACTCCCTGCCAGGAGGAGGTGGCTGGGTGGGGCTTGGTCTCTTCCCCTGAGTAAAAATGATGAGGGGAAAGAGCTTCAACTTATTCCAGGGGAGGTTTGAGTCAGATATCAGGGAAAATTTCTTTCTGCAAAGGGTTGTCCAGCCCTGGGACAGGGCAGTGGTGGAGTCCCCAGCCCTGGAGGGGCTTAAAGGCCATGTGGGTGTGGCACTTGGGGACATGGGTCAGTGGTGGCCTTGGCAGTGCTGCAGGAGCTATTGGACTCATTGATCTCAGAGGCCTTTTCCAGTCTAAATATTCTGTGGTCTATGGGTTGTACAGGTATTGCTGAGGATGGATTTGGGTCATAATAACTGATATTGGGTCAAGGAGGCCCCTCCAGCTGCTGTAAGCCGGTGGCTCCAGGCACCAGCTGCTTTTCCTTGCTCTGACAAAGCCTCCTGAGAAACCCCACGAGCTGGAGAAGCACGAACAGAAACTGTCCAAGCAGAAGGAAATGCAGCTGAATCCGTGCCCTCTGCCAAAGGCCCAGAGATTCCTCCTGCCAGAGCCCTAAATGTCCGGCCATCTGCTTCCCTCTGCCCTGGAATGTGGGCTGGAGAGCTCTGCCAAAAGCTTGTCTGGCCTCAGCAGGAGTCAGGGCTCTTCCCATGTCCTCCTCTCCTGCCTGCAGAGTGGGATCATGAACTGTCTGGGGCTGTTCCTGAAAACCTCCAGGGTGTGGAGCAGACCCTGGGGAGCAGATGTTGCTCTGGAGTCACCCTTGAGGCCACATGTCCCAAATCTGGAGCAATTCCCATGATTTTGGGCATTCCAGAGGGCGAGTTCTCCTCCACCACGTGTGCACTGACACCAGCAGGGGTTTGCCTGCGGAATCCAAGGAGTAAGTGGATGCAGGATGGCAGAGGATCACCCTCCATATGCTGCAGCCCCGTGACCATTTGCCTCTTGGACGAGCACTGGTGTTTTTTAGGGCTCTAAAAATGTGCTTTTCTGTGCTTGTTTCCTTTCCTGAAATAGATTGTGATCCCATTATCCCAGCTCGCAGCCTCTTCACCCTCTGATGTTTTCCCAAGAAGAGCAGCAGACCCAAGGCAGAGGAGGTTTGTGGCTGCTGAGAATCATCTGTGAGTGCAGTGCCCACATCCACAGGGATAAATCCAAAGCCAGCTGGAAGGGCCAAGCCACAGAAAGGACATTAAGATCTCCTGGCTGCCCCAAAAAGGGATCCACAGTGGGCAGCTGGCTGGGGATCGGGGTCTGTGCTAGCTCCTGAGCCCTGCCTTGGAGCCAAAATCTGCCAGGGGCTGGGGGAAATTTTATGTCTGAGCCTGGTCCTGGCACTGCTTCACTCACTGGATCCAGCCAAGGGGCTGGAGGAGAAAGAGGCAGAGAGAAAAACCCTTCCACGGAGAAGCAGAGAGATCATCCTGTTTGTAGGGAATTTGTTAAAATAGCAGGAAAGCCAGCTGGAGCTGATTTAGATGTTGTTTTCCACATTACATCCACAGGGATGTCTGAGCTCACAGCGTGTCCCAGGAGCTGCCATCCACAATTCCTCCCTAAACACCACCAGCAGGGCCCACCCTCCTGGCAGCTGGGAGCAGGGAGCTGCAGGTGTGGGAGAGCTTCCCAGCCAGCATTCCCAACTCCACAGCAAGGCCTGACCAGGGGTTTGGCAAGCAGAGAGTGAGTGGGCAGCTCTGAAGTGAGACTGCAGGAGGAAGGAGGCTGGCAGGATGAGGCAGACAGACAGATGGACCCCACACCTCATGCACGAGTGTTCCTCGGGGTGAGATTCCATCATTAATTATTTTTAGCTGATTTTCTTTTCTTTTTTTTTTTTTCCTTCAGGGAATAGCAAGTTTCTGGTGAAGCTTTTCCATTTTGTCATAAGAAATCAGGGGACACCATGTAATGGTCCTGAGGAGAAGGGATTGGGGTGCTGGTGGGTGAGAGCTGGACACCTGGAGAAGAGCAGGATCCAGGGAGAGCTCAGAGCCCCTTCCAGAGCCTAAAGGGGCTCCAGGAGAGCTGGAGAGGGACTTGGGACAAGGGATGGAGGGACAGGACAAGGGGAAATGACTTCAAACTGGAAAAAGGAGATTTTGATGGGATATTGGGAAGGAATTCCTGGCTGTGTGGGTGGTGAGGCCCTGGCACAGATTGCCCAGAGAAGCTGTAGCTGCCCCTGGATCCCTGGAATTGTCCATGGCCAGGTTGGATGGGGCTTGGGGCAGCCTGGGATAGTGGAAGGTGTCCCTGCCCATGGCAGGGGCTGGGATTGGATGATTTTTAAAGGTCCCTTCCACCCCAAACCATTCCATGATACGATTTTATGTGTCCTATAACAGAGTTCAGTTGGACTGGAGCAGTGATTTGGTTCAGTTTCACAGTGATTTGGTTCAGTTTCACTTGGGTTTGCAGCTCGTTGATTTCCATTTCTGAGTTGGGCTTCTCTTGCCCAGCAAGTCTTGTCCTCTGCTTTTCGCCAGCTACAAATATTTAAATGGAGTGATCACAGTGTCCTGTCCCAGTTCAGAAAGCTTGTGAGACACTTGAGGGCAGAATCCAAATCTTACAAGTCTGACTTCAGCATCTTTAGAGTTCCCACACTTTTATGTCCTCTCTATTGCACAACTGTGACTTCTTTACTTAAGTCACTTCATTTCCCTGCAATAAATTTGTTTCCTTGTCAAGATCTAGCACTAATTCAAATTATATGTCTTTCCGTTGCTGATTAAGTCGTTAACATTTAGTACTGATTTGAACATCCAAACCACTAATCAAGCACAAATATTAACGGCTCTGGTTTGGAGCTTTCCCCCTGAACTGGGCTGTGCTGGATCTGTTACGGATCACGAGGGCACAAACAATTTCTGGTGCAGCATTTCTCCTGTAGTGTGAGGAGAGCTTGGAGGAATTTCTTCCCCTACCTCCTTTTGTTCCCTTGGCTGGTGATAATGGGATTTTTTGGATATATTTTTTTGTGATAATTGGAGCTCTGTCCATTCCCAGTACATTCATTTACTCCATGATCTGTCCATCCTGTTCCCTCCTTGTTCATCAGTCCTAACTCTCTACCTGTGGACTTCTCCTTGGCAAGGATGGTGGATTCCATTTGATGGCTGTGATAAATATTCCACTGGGCATAACAGAGGAAAAACTCTGTTAATAAATGAATGTAATGCAATGTTCTGCTAATTAATCAGTCTGGATGACCCCATGTTCCATTTTATCATCTTTACGGATCTTTCCTTTCTAAACAGGACTTTTTGTTCATGGTCATCTTCTTTAAACTAAAAGAGGGGAAGTTTTAATTGGATTTTGGGAAGGAATTTCTGGCTGTGAGGGTGGGCAGGCCCTGGCACAGGGTGCCCAGAGAAGCTGTGGCTGCCTCTGGATCCCTGGAAGTGTCCAAGGCCAGGCTGGACAGAGCTTGGATCAGCCTGGGATGGTGGAAGGTGTCCCTGCCCATGGCAAAGGGTGGCACTAGGTGATTTTTAGGGTCCCTTCCAACCCAAACCATTCCATGATTCTGTGATTCTGGAGCTTGAATATGATTGAATTGGTGTTTTTAATAGCGTAGCCACTTTCCTGCAAAAAGCCTTCCCTCTTTGTAGCAACTTCTTCCTCTTTTCTTGGGGATGTAGAACTCCACATGTTCCATGAACTGTAATAACCACGACATCACTGTAAATCTCTCACTCTTGTTCATTTTTGTGCAGGTATCTCAGAGACCTCAGGCTTATAAAATAAAATCAGCTGTACTTAAGTGCCTGAGTATTTCCAGTGTGCAGGGTAACTTTTTTTCTTTATTTTTTTTCTTCTTTTACTACATTAAATATACATTTATAAATATAGGTATCAACAGCGTGAGCCTCTTGCCTCCTTTGAGTTATTCCCTCAGCAGGGTGGGATTTTTGCTGATGTCTATTTTGGCCCAGAGCCACTGAGCAGCTCTCTCAAATTCTAAATTAACACTGGAGAACAATGCAGCAAATAATTGAACTGTGTGTTTCTGGCCACTTGCTGTCTTCCATCTGGCAGAGTGTCTTTCCAAAGGTTTTGTGCCTGTTCCTTGTCTCTTGGAGAGGAGCAGGATGAGTAAGAGTTTTCCAGTTGTTCTCCCTTTTTTTCCTGCATGAGGAGAGCACTCACTGAATGTGCTTGAGGTGATAAGCAAGCAATCAATCAAAATTTTTTTTAAAGAAAACACTGAACAGAAGCAAATTCAAAATGCTTGGAGGCTTCTGAGAATGCCTTGAATTGCTGTTGAGCCACTCTTTTGGCTGAAAGCTGAAGTGATGGCCCTAAAAAACTCCTTACAACCCTTGCATGCCTGGGGTGGTGGTGAGGCAGGATTAGTGAAAAGGAGGGAGAGAGATTAGAGGAGGAGGAATTTTGGAGAGCAGTTCCCAAACTAAATATTGCTTGTCATGTTCTATAACTTATCAACAAGCTGACAGCCTATTTCAGATTTGGAAATCTCCCAGAATTTGATATTAAATCAAGTCCCCTTCTTCCAGTTCAAGGAGTGCTTTGCCCCTTATCTTGCTCTGCTGTTTGTGGAAGGGTGTGAGGGGAAGGTGGCCTAATCAAGCTCTAAATTAAATGGCTTGGCATTTTTCCAGTCCCTACTTTTTCCTGCTACCATGAACTGTGTCAAATCTTTTTTCCTCTCGGTTGGCTGTAATCAAAGTGTCGTTTTATCATTATTGATCCTTATTAGTGCCTGGAAGTGCTGTGGTTGAAAGTTGCTGCTTCCTTAGCCCAAATTAACAGTCAATAAATAAAATTTTCCTCATCCTCACTTCTTAATGAGAATCTTCTCTTACACTTCCCTTATCTTTTCATGTATATCTTTTTGTGAAATTCATATAAAACATCTGGACTGGGTGAAGGGGGAGGAGGGGAGAAGATGGGACTCCTGTAACCTCTCTCCAGGCTCATCTTTTTTGTTTTGTTTGTTTTTCACTCCCCAGTAAGTTGTTGTTGAACTGTGGCATCTCAGGATCTGTCAGTCCCACTGCCAACCACCTTTTTTAGGAAACTGGGATAACTTTTCACTTCTGCCTTTTAAATGCTCCCTTTTCTCATTGCTGTCACTCTCTGCAGTGGTGAAATCAATGATTTTTTTGTGTCCTGGGGATTTATTGTTGTGCCTTCATATCTTCCCTTACAGAGTTCATTTACTACTGGTGAGGTCCAGTCCAGAACCTTCCATCAGAGATGCTGGAATGGTTTTCCCAGGGAAGCTGTGGCTGCCCCTGGATCCCTGGAAGTGTCCAAGGCCAGGTTGGACAGGGCTTGGAGCACCCTGGG
>JAYDZK010000169.1:110802774-110814632 GCA_034509185.1 Euphonia xanthogaster | reverse complement strand
CCCCAGCACCAGCACCTCGCCAGGGGTGCCTGGGACACTGAGCTCCCTCCCAAAGCTGTGTCCCGGTGTGGGAGGCATGTCCCCTCCTTCCCCTGGCTCTCCCCAGCACCAGCACCTCGCCAGGGGTGCCTGGGACACTGAGCTCCCTCCCAAAGCTGTGTCCCGGTGTGGGAGGCAGGACTGGGAGCTGTGCTGGTGCTGTCCCTGGGCCGGGCCATCCGGAGCAGCCTCTGTGACTGGGGCTTGTTTGCAGAACAAAGAGCTGCTTCACAGGCACTCAGGAACTGTGTGTGTTGTGAGCAAGGAGAAAACACTGGCACAAACCTCAGAGCACAGAAACCTCCTCATGCACAGAACAGATAAAAGGAGGGAAAACCCAAACAAAACCAACCCAAGACAGATGTGAGGACTCTGAAGCAGAAGAATCTCACTAATAACACACAGACCTACACTGGGGTCCCTGCAGCTTTTCTGTCACAAGAACAAAACCAAACCTGCAGCACCAACCAATACCCTCAATTATGAAGTTATTTTGAAACCAAAGCTGCTTGAATAATTTCCCCCTTTAAACACAACCAGAACGTTGACCAACAACAACCCAAGTTTTAAAACTTGGGATTTTAAAAGGGTATTAATTTAAAATGTGCCCAAGATTGGAGCTGCCTTATGTGGCTGAAGCATCCCCCCACCTAGCCCAGCATCCAGCCCAGAGAGGGAGCACCAGCAGGTGCCTGCAAGAATAAACTCCCACTGCTGGTCAAAGGTCCAAGCTGTATCCCAGCACAAATTTCATCCCAGTAAATCTGCCTCTGACAAGCAGCTGCCCAGCAGAGCACAAGCCTCAGATGCACTGAATAAGCTGCGTGGTGATAAAAAGTGCAAAATATACAGACAGAGCCAATGTTCCACAGTCAATGGCCTGGTGTTTTGGTTTTAACAACCACCTCTGTACAAAGACCAGCCAAATTCCATATGTGACTTAGCACAGAAAATCCAAATCAAGCGTTTCTGTTCTGCCCTCCAGAACTGCAATATCCAACCAGTGAACTGTAGAGTGAGGTTTTTCCTGCCTCTAAAATACATTACCCAGAGCATTTTGTTTAAAAGTGCTTTTACTATCTCAAAGATTCTACTCAAAAGCTCATAAAACAACTTTGCATTTTTGTATTTCTAATTTCCTTCTATTTTATTTCAGTCTGTACTGACCAGCCAGTTCCCTGGTAACATATGCTTTAACCAGCCTCCACAATATCCCTGTAAATTTAATTACTTTTGTCTCTAAAATGAACAAACTGAAGCACAAAGTAGCTAATCCCAGTTTTTTTAAGGAGCTACCACTCCAAAACTCACATTATGAGGACACTCCAACTGCAAAGCAAATCCCAGACTCTCTAGAGCGGGCACTGCTTTTTGAAGTATTAAAAAAAACACCCAAAAAAAAGGCAAAACCTGAGAAAAACAGAAACAATAAAAACTTCACAATATACCACGTTCGAATTGCACCTAACTCTGCTGTTACTGCAGGACCTCCAGAGCAATGTTTATATTCCATATCCAGACACTGCTGGCAGTAGGGCAGCTCCTGAACTGGTTTATTTTGGCTACAGCAAAGCACAGCCTTGCTCCTCGAAAGCAGCTGATGAACTCTCTGCTCCCAAATCAGCCTTTGGGCACTTGCCACACGGACCAGGCTACATCCAGCTTTACTCTCCTGGCTCCCCATTGCTGTTAAGCTACTATGAGTACATTTAGATCAGATATTAGCAAGGAATTGTTCTCTGTGAGGATGCTGGCACAGTTGCCCCTGGATCCCTGGAAGTGTCCAAGGCCAGCTTGGACAGGGCTTGGAGCACCCTGGGATAGTGGAAATTGTCCTTGCCCATGGCAGGGGGTGGAACAGGATGAGCATTGAGGTCCCTTCCAGCCCAAACCATTCTGTGATCCTGTGACTGAATGAATGTCATAGTTTACATTTACGGATCTTTTTTTTCCTGCTCTTCAGTTGATCTGGATTTATTTTTTGAGGAAACAAACAAAGCAGTCCCCTGTCTTTGTGTGAACATTCTCTCAATGTAATTGAAACAAGTTTCATACCCAGTCTTTGACACCTAAGATAATATTTTAGTGATTTGCTGGAGTTCCAAAAAGTGAGATATGAAAGACTTTATCCACCACTTTCTGCATGAAATACTACAAGGAAAGCAATTTAATTGCATTTTGATTCTCAGTTCACTGTCCAAGAATTTTATATAATTGTTTATTAGAGATTATTGTAATATCTACTACAATAATTAAAAGATGAAAAGCAATAAAAGGAAATAATCCTGTTGCACAACAACAGGGCTGCCTGCCTCTGTGTGTTTTCTTTTGCAGTTATTAACCAACAGAGATATTTTTCTAGTGAAAATCGTGTTTCAAAAATTGCATTACCAGCTAAACAATTTCAAAAGCTGCATTTAATAATATTGTAAAATAAAACTGTTTCCTATGGTTGACTGAATAATGCAGCTTCCTCGAATAGTACAACCCTTCACTAATTAACTGGGTGCTTTCATATCAGTAGCTGATTATTGCTTCTGGAAACAATCATTTAGCCACTGAGAGAGGAACAACACATCTTAATAAAGACATTTTTCCTTACAGATCAGCTCGTTAAAAATTTTCTAGTGTGTGTCATCTGCAAGGCTGTGAAGTGGCTGTGACTGATCCTGTAAAATTCTGTGGGTTTCTGTCTGTAAAACGGGGAGATAACAGAGGTGGCCAAATGTTCAGAGGATTGTTTTGATGAAAGGAATCTGTTAGAAATGTTAGAAATATTGATATTAAAAATACCCTGTCTTTAACTGCTGTTGTGAACTTGAGATTGAATTGGAATCTTCCAGAAAAATACAATTACAGTGAAAGCATTTTTGCTCTAACTCTGATTTTGATTTGATGAGACAGAGTTCAATAAAATGAATGTTGAGAATTCGTTTTACTTAAACTAACGAGCCATCCTGAGTAGAGAAATCAAATGTAAAATTATCTGTATAATGGCAAACAGCCTTCACACAAACCAGGCCATATTTTTTCCTGCATTTGGGAACTCTACATTTTTATTTCAGTATTTGGATGTCCCTTTAATTGTGGGCACTTATCTAGCAGTGCTTTTTGTGCTGTTACCCTGGTCAGCAGAACCATCTCAATCCTCTGTAAAGGTTTTGTTGGCAGTTATGTAATTTTAATTCATTTGTATAAACACCAGTGAGGAACAAATCCATGAGTCACAAGCCCTGGACGGGCTGTGTCAGGCCATCTTTAATTTAAGAGCTGGGATTGACAACTCGGTGTGAAGTTCATTACCAAGTGGTTTTATCTGGACACTTGGTGTTGCCTATAAATCTGTTTGCCCTGACAGAGGTGGCCCCTCAATCATCTCCTGAAATTTCTCTTTTTTTCAGAAGGACAAATCATCTGGTAGGAACACGAGTGACTCAGGCTGGAGGGACCTCAGGAGGTCTCAGGTCAAAGCAGGATCAGACAATCTCTCTGTACAAGGTGTTCCAGGGCTTCATCCTCAGATCCTCCCTACATCCACTTGGAACCTTCGCTCTCAATTTGTGTCAAGAGGCAACAGCCTCAAGTTTGTCACGGGAGGTTTAGGGTGCATATTGGCAAGGATTTCTTCATGGAAAGCATTCAGCTGCCCAGGGCAGTGGTGGAGTCCCCATCCCCGGGGAGATTTAAGAGTTCTGTGGATGTGGCTCTTTGGGACATGGATTAAAACCCAAGTGTATCAATTTGGGACATAAAGCAAGAAAAAGCTGAAATTAACCCAAGAATTTTGGGACATGGATGCTCTCAGTGGAGAAATCCAGCTTCCTGCTCCTTCCTTTGCCTAACAGGATTTTAAGTGATCATCCTCTGCTTTCACAGATCAACAAGTAGTGAAGAAACAGCAATTTTTTGGGTAATGCCTTTGACTTTTAATGGTTTGGACTTGATAGTCTCAGAGATCTTTTTCAACAAAATGATTCTGTACTTGTGTGATTCTGTGGGCTTAGTGATGGCCTTGGCAGTTCTGGGATAGTGATTGGACTCAGTGATCTTAGAGGGTTTTTCTAACCTCAGCAATTCTGTGATTCTGTGGTTGCTCCAAACCCTATCCAGTCTGGCCTTGGACACTTCCAGGGATGAGGCAGCCACAGTGCCAGGGCTTCACCACCCTCACAGAGAGGAATTCCTTCCCAATATCCCATCTACCCACAGTCACTTTCAATTTGAAGCCATTCCCCCTTGTCCTGTCACTCCAGGCTCTTGTAAAAATTCCCTCTCCATCTTTTTTTGTTGGCTCCCTTCAGGTGCTGGAAGGCAACAATGATTGGTCTGGGTGAGAAAGGAACCAGATTTAATTTAACTTCCAAACCTCTTTGACTCCATGGAATAACTCCTGGTTTTCAGGGGGGGCAGCAGAGCCTGTGCTGTGTGGAGATGAATCGATGCCATTTGCTTCCAGTGGTGTCTCTTAGGCAGGAGTAACTTCCTAATGCTTAGATCAGGAATAAATTCCTAATGCTTAGATCAGGAATAAATTCCTGCCCTCACATCCCTCATCAGGGACGACAGCTTTTATATTTATATGTGCAATGCCTTACAAATTCAGTCTACCTTCGATGATATCAATTTTATGCTATTTTATTTGAGTGTTTCTCAGTAAACCCAGCCATGGGGAGGAGTTCCAGCTGCAGCATTTCCTCTCCTTATTTTCTGTGCCTTTGTCAGCCCCTGTGCTCCTCATTTCGTGCCTTCACTGAGTCATCAGCACTGGTCTAATGGACTGGAACAGCCCAAGGTGGATGGTAATTACTTATTGAGTTGCTGATAGCCCAGATGAGAATAGGACTTATTAGATCAGGAATAATGAAAAGCTGTGTTTAATGCAGAAAACTTAGAGTCTGAAAGACAAGTGTCTCAATTTATATATCTATTTTTTTGTATGAAAGAAATTAAAATGGTGGTATAGGAGGGTTTAAAATTAATTGCATGAATGATGTTGTTCCAAGTTGTTTCAGTATTCCAGGTGTTTTGGGCTGAGATCTTTTTAAACCTTTTTATCTGCCATTGTTGAGGAGATTTAAGGGAACAAAATCTGTATAAAGTGACCACTGCTATTTTAAATTTTCTTTTTTTTCTTCAGATAAATATGATGTTCTGCTTTTTCTTCCAGTCTTTAAACTTTCAAGTATCATTGCAGGTATAGACTTGGCTTCCTTTATTATCCCCCAAAGTAATTTTCTCATTCATCATCATGAAAAGTCCTTTATTAAAAGTTCTGCTGCTGCATTGTTAAATAAAATAACAGTAATAACAATAATTATTTGATTTAAGTGACGCATCAAGTTGGGAACGTGGTGCTCCACTCTGCAGGATAATGTAGAACATTAACGGAGACATGACCCTGAGCTCAGAAAGAATCTTGAGATTGCAAGGATTCAGAAAAATAGGGAAGATTAGAAGGATGCTTTGTGTTTTGCTGTAGAGCTTGGTTTGGAGACTCTGTTTCTGTGGTCTTTTCCTGAAATATGAAACATGTTTTTGAACATCAGTGTCACAAAAAGCTCAGCCTGATTATTTCAGAAACAAAGAACCTGTCATTCTCCTCAAGTTCCCATTTTTATGGTGTGATTCTAACCCTTCACAATAAAGGCTTCCAGAATCCCACGGCTGCAGTAAATAAAATTTGAAGTGGTTTTCCTGAAAGAGAATGGAATACTTTTTCATTTGGAAGAGAAACTTTGCCTTCAACTAAGCAAAGAATTGGAGTGGCTTGGATCAACCTGGAATAGGGGAAGGTGTCCCTGCCCATGGCAGGGGTGGAATGGGGTGAGCTTTAGGATCCCTTGTAATTACTGACTCAAAACTGTTTTTAAACTTATATTACCCTACCTGATAAATCATTGTCCCTCTCTCTATATATTTATATTGAATGCACAATTTTGGATGCCAATTTTCAAATACCAAGGAAAGTTCAGCAGTAACTTAATAAAGACAGTAATTATATTTTCATTATTCCCTCACTGCTTGTTAAATTGGGTTTGGAGTGTTTTATGGATCTAGAGCAATAAACATTATCTTACTTTGAGAGGTATTGTAAAGTGTAGAGAAAAACATAATTATTGTTATTGGAAATGTTTTAATGTGAGAAGGTCAGAGAAACTTAATTATAGGGTTTTTTCACCAATTAACTGGGTATTTTTGAGCTCTGGTAATGTCATTTAGAGCCTTTCTTCTGTGGGTATCACCCCATAATCTTTGGTAGTCAGGAGCAGGCAAAACTTGCTGTCTGAATTTTGGCAGCAGCTCAACCCTATTCCATCTCCATTTGTGAAAAGGTAAAGATTCCTTCTCTTTCAAAAATAAGTTTAAATTCAAAAATAGCACAAATTCAGAACCATAACTTCCAGGGGCAGATCTTTCTGTGAATTGCTTGCCATAAAATTTGGCTCGTGGATAATTTGTGAGAAGTTGTAGCTTAGAAAGAAACTTGAACCTCATCACGAGGAAGGTTCTCTTGGTTATGTGATTAAATGTGCACCAACCCTGTTAAAATTCAATTATTTTCCTTGAATACCAGTTGAAATAATACCCAGGAGACAGTTTTTGGAAAGATCCTACAAAATTAAGTGCTGAGCTCTCAGGAAAAGCTGCCATCAGTTCAATGGGAGCTGTTGAATCATTGTGGAAGAGCATCCTTGATTCTGTAGCATCAGAAGCTGCAGCTGAGGCAAGAAAAATCAGTGCAAAATTGGAGTCACATTTGTGACACTGTTTCAGCAACAGAAGCACAAAAATGTTGTAGAACTGTTGTGGTTTTCTGTTAAATAGGCTTTAAAAACTCAGGGCACTTTGTTATGTTTATTTCTGTAAATCAAGGCACATTAAAGGACTAAAACCATCATTAGTTCTGTCATTTTAGGGAGGAAAAAATTGTTTAAAACCCCTACATCTCTTTTGTGTCCCAAAAATCTGCTTTGGCTGGCGTGAAACCACAAGCATTAGCTCAGTTTATCAGTAATTTCAGTGTATGACAGATCTGAAGATTTAAATTCTGTTATTATGATTGTTCAGAACAAAAAAAGACTGGGAAGAATGAGAAGCTCCTAAACAAGGCACTTTATTAATTAGACCTTTATTTGTTAATAAAAGGAGAAAACTTTTAGGAAAAAAGGAATGGGCTGTGGATTTGGGTACAAGTACTTCATGTTTCTTGATTGAGAGAAAGGTTGGATTTCTGTTATGTAAGGAAAGTGGATTCACTGTTACTTCTGGAATTTAATCTACTAAAATAATAATTTTTTTTGGGTTCATATAACACATAATAACACAGTCAGCCAATCCTGGGCTTCATGGGGTTGTTTTCTTCCCCAGAGGAGTGAAATTCGTTGTAAATACAGGGTTCCCTGGAAAATTGAAATGAAATTAGGTGCTGCATTGGAGATGACAAATCACTTCTTTACAAATAATAAAAAATGTTGGATTCCTTTGGCCAATCTCACCCCAGGCCATTCACCCCTGGCTGCATCACATTGCAACAGGATAAATGTCCTCAAGGAATGATTGGAATATTTTAGCTGATGGCTTTAGGATGAGATGAATCATGTTTAGAATTTCCAGCCTACAACACTCCACGCTTTATTTGTTTATCTCTCTTGCCATAACAGGTTGAAATGTTAATTTTGATGATTTTCAGAATAAATTCTCCTTTTCAGCTGAAATCTGCTGCGATTTGTGGGGCTGTTCATAGAAATGAGCGTAAAAAAGCTAATTTTAGCATGAGGGAGCTGAAATCTCCCGTGTTTCTTGTTCCACAGCCAATGGAGACACAGAGAGTGGGAGAAAACCTTGTTCAGAAGGAAGTTCAAAGCTGAAACCTGATTTTAGATTGTCTGAATTGCTCTCTGCTCATGGCTCCAAGGCTGGCAGAGCTCAAGGAGTGTTTGGGCAACACTCCCAGGCGCAGGGTGGGATTGTTGGGGTGTCCTGAGCAGGGCCAGGAGCTGGAATTCATGATCCTATCCCACTCAGGATATTCTGTGCATCCAGTTCCATGATTCTGTGGTTCAGTGCCAAGCCCTGGCTCCCTCTGAGAACTTGTGTCACTTACTGAGGTTTGGTGAGCAGCCAAACTCATCCTCCTTCATTTCAAACCCTCTTTTGCATCCCATCCTAAATCACTCATACACTTGGGAAGGTGCAAAATGGGAACTGGGAGTTCACTGTGAGCCATCCCTTCAGGATGGATCCTGCAGACGCAGTTTTGTAGTGGTTGGTGGCTGGTTTGGTTTTTGATGGTCACAGCTTCAGTAAAGAAACAGAATTTGAGCCTTAAATTTTGGAGTGATTTATCTGGTATAAGGTAAAGTGAAAAATTTGTTGATTATGATATATTTTATTTTGCAGTTATTGTCACTGAGAAATAGAATATCAGCCTTAAACTGTGTCAGCTGCTCATGATGAAGTCATAACAATTTTTTAGAATTGGGGTAATTACTTCCTATTTCACTTCAGAAATGTTTTTTATTAGAATGCCTTCCCCATCCACTCTATAAAATAACACAGTCAGCCCTTACCAGGCTTGATGAGGTTGTTTTCTTCCTCAGAGGAGTGAAATTCATTGGCTACTGGATTCCCTGTAAAATTAAAGTGAAATTAGGTGCTACATTGGTGATAATGAATTATTTCTTTAACAAATGTTGTGTTCATTTGGCCAATTCTCCCCCAGGCCAGGCACCACTGGCCCTGTACATACATTGGCTCTGCTGGGCATGGGGAAAGGCTCTGCATGAAATAGTGGAATTATGGAATGGTTTGGGTTGGAGGCGACCTTAAAGATCATCTGTGTGACCAAACCTGGCTGCACAAACCCAAACCAGTGCTTGGTAACTCTGTTCTCACATTCATTTTGCCATCAGCTTCTGAGCTGCTTCAGGTGGTAAAATCATGATGCCCCTTTTCTCGACAAAGCCCAATTTTGTAGAATTATAGAATGGTTTGGGTTGGAAGGGACCTTAAAGATCATCTGTGTGACCAAACCAGTGCTTGGTAACACCATTCTCACCTTCATTTTGCCATCAGCTTCTGAGCTGCTTCAGGTGGTAAAATTGCAATTTCCTTTTTCTCAACAAAGCCCAACTTGGCTCTCCCGGTTTCCCTTCGCTGTGCCGAGGGGGGAAATCACCAGGAAAAAGGCTGGAGCAGATTGGGAGGCTCAGCTGAGCGTTGGGGCTGGTCATTTATCACTGTCAGTGGGGCCAGGGGGCCGAGGCACTGGAGCGTTCGCGCTCATCCACGGAGCGACAGCTGACGGGAACCTGGCGCAACCTCCAGGCAGATAATCTGCCATGGAGTGGGAATGTGTGCCAGGGAGATACTCTATCACCAGGCACACGCTGCTCCCCACGGCTCCACCAGGCAAAAGGGTCTTAGAATCTCTGCTGGTCAGAGTGACTCTGAGATATGTACAAGCTTCTTTTTCCCAGCCCGGCAGTCGAAGAAGAAGAAGGAGTCAGGATTCTTTTGTTCTTGTTCTCAAGGTTGTTTCTTATTTCTTATTTATAACATTCTTTCTCTGACTTGCTGTAGGTCTGTCTGGCAGGTTGGGTTGAGGCACGCTGCTCGTCTTTGGGGCAGTATTATCTTTTTATACTAAAAACTAAGTGTACACTATTTACAATAACTTCTTAATACCTATCACCTATGTTAGACAGTGAGCTTCTACTCTAAACCAATCTAAAAGTGCTAGCATTACCTGGAACATGGAGGCTAGGAAGAAGAAAGTAGAAGGACAAGGCACGCCTAAATTCTTCTATCTTGGGACTTTGAGCCCCCATTCTAAAACTCTAAAAATCTATTTTTCACCTCGTGACAAATTCACTATCATTCTACTTAAACTATCTTGACTTGTAATTCTTCGTATAAAGGTTGGTAATTGTTTTTCTATGGGTCAAGATCAAAGGCACAGGGGGCTTGGGCTCTGTGCCACGGTCTCTGAGCCCCCTGGGCAGGGGCTCGAGTCTCCTAGGGCAGCCAGAGGAATTTCTTGGGTTCTGACAAAAGGGAACAGCAGCAGGGCTTTAAGGGATGGGGTAATTGGGATGTGCCGCTAAAACGGGGCTGGGCGGTGCTCCTGTGGATTTGTGGATTCGTGAATCCAGGTGGATGGAGCGGTGGGGATGTGTGGGGACGGAATGATAAGGGATGGAAAGGGCTGGGTGTTTCACATCTCAGTTTAATTCTGCTACGAAGTCTATTTAAGAATGGCAAAACCCACCCTGGCAAATACAGGCCTCAGTGAATCTAAATATTTTAAAGAACAATAAAAATGTCTTGTGATAGAAAACTGAAATAGCAGCAGGAAAAATCTGATAAGGGAATGTTAATACATATTTTCTGCAATGTTCAATGGAAAAAAGGTTGAGGGAATTGGGATTGTTCGGCCTAGAAAAGAAAAGCTTCAGAGTGACTTAATTGCTCCTTCCAGTACCTGGAGGGAGCCTAAAAGACAGGTGGAGATGGAATGTTTACAAGAGCGTGGAGAAGGGCTTCCCACTGCCAGAGGGCAGGGATAGGTGGGATTTTGGAAAGGAATAGTTCCCTGGGAGGGTGGTGAGGCCCTGGCAGAGGCTGCCAGAGAAGCTGTGGCTGCCTCTGAATCCTTGGAACTGTCCAAGGCCAGGCTGGACGGGGCTTGGAGCAACCTGGGATGGTGGAAGGTTTCCCACGGCAGGGGGTGGAAGAGGATGAGCTTTAAGGTCCCTTCCTACCCAAACCATTCCACAATTTTCCATGAAATATTTCCTGTAGGTGCTAATTTAGAGCAAGGCTCCTCAGCCAGTGCGACAATCTCCCGATTCCAAAAAACTCTTGTTCTGCTACCTCATAAAAAGTTTTGCATCTTGAATTTGGTCAATCTGCAACTCAAAACTTATTGTTTTGATTTTACTGTTATTTTTATTAACTGTATCCCATTTTGCTTTTCATGACAAATCATATGCATTGCCTTAACTGGGGAACATTTTAATTGAGCACTGCTGGAGATTTTCCAATAAATTAACATTACATGTTTTTAACAGATGTCTGAAGTTGACATTGTTATTAGACATTGTAATTAATAGAAGTATTACCCAAATTAAAATCTCAGGGCCTCGGAAAAATTAAATTGTAGGTGACTGAGTGATGTTAAGTCATTAATAGAGAGTGACTCCTGAATTCCCTCCACTGGGTTTTATTAGCCCAGTAAACACATTTTTCCAAGTAGCTGGAGAGGGAGTTGGACAAACCCTTTGGAATAAGGGCCTTATGAATCAAGACATGTTTTACCAATGATGTTGTAAGGTTCTTTAACCTGTCATTGTCTTATTGTTATAATCTACCCAAAAGTACCTTTCTGGGATGTTTTAATATCATAGCATTGTAGAATCCCAGAAGGGTTTGGTTGGGAAAGGACTTTGAAGATAGTCCAGTTCTAATCTCCATATATGTAATTAAAGATTTAAAACAACACAGCTCTGCACTTGGTCTGCAAATACATGGCCAGCCATGACTTTCAAAGGGCTTTTCCCACTTTGAATATGAGTGTGAATGTCCAGCAAAAAATATCTTGGGTCTCATTTTGAGAATATTTGTGTAAATATTAACCTCTTGTACTCTGGAAAGAATGAGGCACTTGTGTGATTCATCTGACATGCTGTTTTCTTCAGCATAAAACCAATCTTACTTAAATATGTCACTTTCTGAGCACTGATTATAAGGAAAGTAGTGACAAACTTGGATGAATTCCACCTATAACCCTGCAGCAATATCACAGAGATTCAGGATCT
>JAYDZK010000169.1:110768835-110782403 GCA_034509185.1 Euphonia xanthogaster | reverse complement strand
TCTGGGGTTTTTTGGAGTAATTATCTTTTGGGGTTTTTTTTTTTTTTTTTTGGAGATGGGGACGAAGAGTTATTCTCTTTTGCAAGTAAGAACTCACCATCATTGCATTGCCTTGCAACAGATGAGAAAATAACTCTTGGAACTTCCATATTTCCATTAAGGACAGCTATGGTTCAAAATAGATCCATTTGAATGATCTAGGTGCTCTTGGAAGGCATTTATTGGTTTGGAAAAGGGTTAAGGGGAAAGGAGGACGAAAGGGCTGCTTGTTGAATTGCTTGTTATATGAATGTAATTATTTTTTTGCTCCTGAGCAATTATAGATTGTAGGTTTAAATAATTGTCAGGGTGCCTACAGCTTTCTGTTGTTGTTTAAAATCTAAGGCTACAAATATAATAAGGAATATGAGATTACTTTTGCTGAATGTGGCTACGGCAGTTCATTTAACTCAGCAATAGTCATAAGAAAAAAAAAAAAGAAAGAAAAGTCAATTTTTCTATTCCTTGCAGTAAACAAACCTTGTAAACAAGTTATTATTTTCTGCAGCAAGGCCCTAGAAGTGATTCCTATTTTGCTGGTAACAAAACGTGGCTCTTTGCTTTTATAAGAGTAGAATATATTTTGTTTTGCCTCTCTCTATCTCATGCTCCCCGAGGTGGCTTGGGAGATTAGAGAGATTTTCACAAGACAAGGGTAAGGCTGCAGTGTTATTGCAGAGATGGATTTATATGAAATGGATTACACAGCCCTGATGACATCTCTTATTTTCTGTGTATATCAAGTTCTACTTGAGTAGTGGAGCACTAAAGTGTGGCAAATGACCGGGGATGATCTAAAATGAATCTCTGCCAAGCGCTGGAATGCTCGGAGTGAAGGAAGATCACAAAATGATTTGAAAGCCTCAAATCAATGGCTGAACTAAAGATGTGATGCTTTGCAATGAAGCAAATAATCAGCTTGATGATAGGACCGTGTAGCTCTATCTCAATCTCTTCACCACATTATTGTAGCAGAGGTTCTTTTTATCCCTAACAGACTTTGGAAACATAATATATTAAGAAACTGCTCTCTTCTTGAAGGAATAGAGGAGGGTGGTCAGGTTGAGGCATGATTAGTGACAGAATCTGTGAGCTTTCTGCTGCAGTCATTCAGATTAAGGTGCTGCACCTGGGTTGGGTCAGCCCCTGGGATCAATCCAGGCTGGGGATGAAGGGATGGAACAAGCCTGGGAGAAGGACTTGGGGGTCCTGGTGGGTGAGAGCTGGACATGACTCAGCCCAGAAACCTCAGGGCAGGGGGGCATTCTGCCCCTCTCAGGTGAGACCCCACCTGCAGAGCTGCCCCCAGCCCTGGGCTCCAACATCAGAGAGATGTGGAGCTGCTGGAGAGAGTCTGGAGGAGGCATCAGGATTATCCGAGGGATGGAGAAGCTCTGCTGTGGGAAAGGCTGAGAGGATTTGGATTGTTCAGCCTGGAGAAGAGATGCTTTAGGGTGACCTACTTGCCCCTCCCAGTACCCAAAGTGAATCTGAAGGAGAGATGGAGAGGAACTTTGGAATAAGACCAGCAGTAACAGGACAAGAGGGAATGGCTCCAAACTGACAGGGAACAGATTTAAATTGGATATTAGCAAGGAATCCTTCCTTGGGTGAAGAGGGTGAGGAAGCCCTGGCACAGGCTGCCCAGAGAAGCTGTGGCTGCCCCTGGATCCCTGGAAATATCAAGGGCAGGCTGGATGGGGCTTGGAGCAGCCTGGGATAATGGAAGATGTCTCTGCCCACGGCAGGGTGTGGAACTGGATGATCCCTAAGGTCCCTTCCCACCCAAACCATTCCGTGATAAGTTTTGATTCCATTTTTGGACAATTCGGGGCTGTGCTAAGAACTTCTGAAGCTTTTATTCGTCACATTTTCATTGCTCAGATAATTTATTTGGTAATAGAAATTAGAAGGAGTAAACAAATGGTTCAAGGAATCAGATTTTTGACCATAGAATTTTACACTTTTTTCTGTGTCCTTGGGACACTTCAGGCATCATATTTGTGGCCAAGAAACATCAGGTGTCTAAGGACTCCTCAAGATGACTCTAATGGATTAGACATGAAACAGAAGCAATTTCAATCCCAACACTTTGCACTTAAGGTCTGATTGTTCCTGCTTTGTGAATAGCTCTTCTTTCCTGCAGGTCAGATCCATTTGTGGTGCAATATTGCTTTGGATGTCAGTCAGTTGTTCATGGAAAATGCTGCCTGTTGATCCCATCCACAAACATTCAATCAGCTGCATTCCCAAATCCCCAAACATGAAAGGAAACAGGTGTTTATTGGTTTCCCCTTCCTGAATTTTACAGTTTGTGACAGTTCTCTTTGATGTTTATGGAACGTAGGAATATCAATGACCTTGTAAATAGAAAAAGTCAGCTTTTGGGGATGTTTCTCTTTTGTTCTGTGTTTGTACCCAAAACTCAGCACAGTGGAATTCAAATCTGTGGCAAAGGCTTTATATGCTGTAGGTTTGAAAATGGCAACACCACTAATGATGGAAATCAACTTCAGAGAGAAAACCTTTTAGAGTCTGAGTTCAGCCTTGAATTCCCAAAGCCTCCTGCTCATCTCGTTTTTCCCAGTGCTCCACCTGTCTAAATATAATTGGATTGATGATTTATACAAAGCCAAGTAGACAGATTTTAGTTAATTTTCATGAATGAAACTTGATCTAATCTATGGACTAGACTGGACCTTGACCTGGTCTAATGGAAAGAGAGTGGAATGAGATCAGCTTTAAGGTCCTTTCCAACCCAAACCATTCTGGGGTCTGTGATGTTTCCATGATCAAAGACTGAACAGGAGTAAGACATTGAACTGTTTTTTGGATGAATTCTCTATTTATTGTTCAACATTTCTGATTCCTGTTCCCTCATGCCTGGTCTTCAGAGAATCATGAAATATCCTGAGCTGGAAGAGGCCCACCAGGATCACTGACTGAACTCATGACCTAGCGCAGGATGCCCCAACAATCCCACCCTGTGCCTGAGAGAATTGTCCAAACACTCCTGGAGCTCTGGCAGCATTGGGGCCATGATCGTTCCCTTGACTCATCCCAGGTTTTACTGAAGAATACAAACCAAGCAAAACACGGGAAGGAAAAAGTTTGAAAATACAGAGTTTTATCAAGTGGTGTTTGTCTTACTCAACAGACACGAAATCAGAGAATCAATAAGGTTGGAAAAGACCTCTCAGATCATTGAGTCCTTTGAAAGTCACGGGTGAGGCATGAAAAAGAGTTTTTTAACAAAGACCTGTAATTGGGATCCTTTGGTATTTTTCCAAAAAAGATTCCTTGTTTTGCTTTGGTACCACTCATACCTCAGTTGTGGAGTATTTAAATAACATTTAATATATTATAATTTGTGCGGGGCTTGATTATTTGCAGTGATTAGAAACTCCCAAGATTAAGGAAAAAGAGAGGGAAGAACTGACAAGGCTCTTGGCTTTCTTCACTCTCACAAGTTCTCTTCCTGAAAAGTGGATTATTGAGATTCTGATATTTCAGATCCACAGTGAACTTCTGGAGGGTCCAGGTGCTGCTCATGGGTGGAAGTTGAGGTGCACCATTGCTCTCCTGGCTCTGCCAGGTTTGGGGAAGTGCCATAGGGACATCCTGGGCCAGCTCTCAAAGGTCACAAAGTTTGGCCTCTGCTGCTTTTCCATATTCTCCTTCCAGTGTCTGAAGAGAACCTTTCAGGTTCTTTTATGTCACCAGAAATTATTTTTTGGCTGGGCTGTATCTTCCAGTTTCTAGGAATTAGATGCAAGTTTTCCAACAGAGAATTTTGGTGATGGAATTTTATTGTGTGGAGTCACCAGAAAGCAGCTCTCTGGATTTTCAGGACAAAAATGGTTTAAATATTCCTGCTTTTTTTGGGTGGGAAAGGATATGGAGGCAGTGAATAAGGCCACCCTGGGAAGTGCTGGGATTCACTGACTTGGGTCTGTCCCTGCTCTCTGCTGGTTTAGCTCAAAATTGCATTGAAATAGGAATATATGAAACCTCCTGTGTTCTGCCTGGGAAGTTCAGAGCAACTGTGCTTTGTGCCTTATTAGCATTCTGGATATTGGCGTCAGCTTTGTTTGAATCCTGTTGAGTTTGTATTATTTATAACTTGTAACATGCTTTAGGATGGGTTTGATAAACACATTTTGAAGTCGTTTTCTGTATCTCCCCATTGCTTTTTCCCAGTTTGAGTGCTGTTGTCTTCAAGGGTTTTTTTTCCAAAGTCATCCTTCTGACACATTTCCCATGCTGAAAACATGGCAGTTTTTCTCTTGACAGTAAAATATTCCTTGCCTCTGATGATAATCTGCTTTTCCTTTTGCAATAATCTGTTGTGCAGCTTTTATCCAAACATCCATCCGTACACAAACACGTGCCCACGCCCGCGTCCAACGTCAGCAGCCACAGGCAGGAACCAATTTCCTGGGCATTTGTTAATTTGAATGAACATGAGGCTTCTGCTTCTCCTATGGAAAAAAATAAAAAAGAAGCAAACCCAACAGTTTCCTTGGGAATTCATGCAGTGTGAACAGAACACATCTTGGCAAAACGGTGAGCCAAGAAATTCCTCTTTAGTTGCTCTGTTAGGCAAACTGCATTTTAAATTTCTTGCCCAGGGCTTTGTTTGACTTGCCCCAGGCAAGCTGTTCAACATATTTATCAACCCTGTTGGAGCATTAGAGCCAACGCTCATCGAGGAAGATCATCCTCTTAATGCCATCTGTCATCAGCAGTTTTATTTCTTTCAGCTCAACTTGTTCTGTTTCACCGTTTTTTCCCCCCTATTCCTCCCAACCATTTCTTAGCTGATTGTTTCCCAGTGATCTCAAATATTCTGTGATTGCTCAGATATTCAGGGGCTGTTGGATGTTAAACCCCTGAGGGTATCAGTGGTACAATTTTGTTTTAAATCCTGATTGATAACATTAATCCTATATGGATCCAGATGGCTTCCAAAGCACCCTACGTGTCTCAGTGCTGTGCAAAAGATGAGAGTGCATTTCAGTCTGACTCTGGAATTCTTTCCAGATCCTCAACAAGAACTTGAAGAAATTCAGAACAAAGGCTCTGGGGTAGTTTCATGTGGTATTTTTATCTTGAGGACATGGCTTTGATCATTTTAGATTTCCAAGCCCTTAGTAAGAGTTGTGTAAGTGCTCAGACAGTATCAAAGTGTTCAACAAAGCTGTATCTGAGGGATAGAGCACAACAAAGCTGTATCCCTTCCTGAGGGATTTGAGATCCAGTTTGCTCTTGGATTTGTGTCCACAATCAGAGTGGAGCCAAAGGGACTGACAGGAGTATTTCCCTCTAGAGAACAAAAGTGAATCTTTTGGGAACCTGGTGCTATGGAGTTACATAAAGTCAAGAAAAATTATTGTAGCCAGGTGAACATCCACTGTGTGTCAACTGGGTGTGCTGGATGTTCTCCTGGGTTCCCAGGACATTTTTATCTGGTTATCCAAACAGGGAGATCATGGACTCACAGAATGGTTTGGGTGGGAAGGGACCTTAGAGATCATCCAGTTCCATCCCTGCCGTGGGCAGGGTCACCTTCCACTATCCCAGGTTGCTTCAAGCCCTGTCCAACCTTGGACACTTCCAGGGATCCAGGGGCAGCCACAACTTCTCTGGGAAACCTGTGCCGAGAATTCCTTCCCAATATCCCATCCATCCCTGCCCTCTGGCAGTGGGAAGGCATTCCCTGTCTTGTTCCTCCATCCCTTGTCCCCAGTCCCTCTACAGCTCTCCTGGAGCCCCTTTAGGCTCTGCAAGGGGCTCTGAGCTCTCCCTGGATCCTTCTCTTCTCCAGGTGAGCACCCCCAGCTCTCCCAGCCTGGCTCCAGAGCAGAGGGGCTCCAGTCCTTGGAGCATCTCTGTGGATTCCTGTGTACTCTTCCCAATAGATCCTTCAGAGACCTGCAGGTTCCCATCACAGCTTCCTTTCCACCTACTTGCCCGTGTTTTTTGGGGAGGGGACACAATGGTGCTCACCAAGGTCTCATCCTGACCTTCCTCAGTGAAGCCAAGGTCCCCTCCTCACCTGAGGAGTTCTAAGAATTAATGGTTGCCACAATTTCAGAGCACAGAGCATCAATATCCCTTTGGCTCCGTGCTCAGAAATATCAGTACTTGGACTGTCTTCAATCAATCAGCTGTGCCAACTGCTCTCCACCGTTTTTTAAGGAGGAAAATGCCAATCACACTCAGCATTTGGCTGAAATGTATGGAATGAGCATTATTCTATAGGGATGGAACTCGCCGAGGCTCAGTTTATTCCTTCCAGCTGGGGAGGCACTGGAAGGGGGAAAACAAAAAAACAAAAAACAAAAAGCAAAAAACAAACAACAAAAAAAAAAAGCCAAACCAAACCAAACCAAAAAAAACAAACAAAAAAATCATTTCAGGTCGAAGCAGCTGAGCATTTCCTTCTCCATATTTTATAGAGGGAACAAAATGAATAGTTTTCAAAATCTGGGCCAAGTCCTGTGCTGGCCAAGGGAAGCAGGATCCTGGCAGCTGTGCCTCCAGCTCCCGGAGATGCTGGCTCGGGCAGGAAGCTCCGAGGTAGCCGGTGGGATGTGCTCTTGGCTGTCCTTTGCTGCCTCAGTGTATGGGAGCAGCCTGTGGCTGGATCCTGTGGCATTGGAGCAGCTGGCACAGCCACTGCTCCCAGGGACTCCAAGCAGAACCTGGCATGAGAGGCTTCTCTGTCTGGAAAGATCCTGTCCCACTCCTTCCTCTCCTCTGGGCATCAGGAAAAGGTTTCCAGGACTCTGCTCTTTGTTCTCCCAGCACGTTTTATTATATTTAAAGATGACATTTCCCCCCTACCCCACCCCACACACCCCTCCCAGCTGGTGGAATATATCCCAAAATCCTGCTAACAGAAGGAGGAGCAGGATCCGTGTCCTTTGCAGTTCATCTTCCTCAGTGATGCATTGCTGGCATGGGGACAGCTCCTTAATCTGCTGCATGGAAAAGTGCCTTGGAGTGTGGGTGTAGGGATGGCAGGCGGCGGGCCAGGAGAGGCTTGGCATGCCAAGGAAATAATGCATTCATTCTTCAAAATATGACAAAAAAAAGGAGTCTTCTGGATGTCCTGTTGGACTGCTGTGGGAAGGCAGGGAGAGGGAAGGCTTGCAAATAAAGCTGGCAGGAGGGAAAGGTCAGTGGGAAGTCAGGTGTGTCTGCACCTGATGCCGTCAGAGGAGGATATTCCACAAAGATAAAGTACAAAAGGCATTAAAAAATACTGCACGAATGAAAACATTGTATATGTGTACATAATTGGCCAATATAGAACACAGTGCACCCCTGTGAGCTTCTTTAAATAAATGGAATAAATGGGAGGCTGAGAGTCCCTGAAGCTTCCACTGAGCTCTGGAGTTAATGGGTGTTAATTAGCACAGAATGGGTGCAGCTTGTGAGGCTGGAGTTTGGGTCAGGAACACCCTTCTGATGCAAATTTACTGCCTGTGCTCATTCGCATAATGGAATCATAAATAGGAATTTACATCAGGGAATCTTCGTGGAGACCAAGGATCATTCAGATATGATAGGAATGGGTATTGGAGAAGAGATCAGAACAAAGGTGAGGAAAGGTTTCCTTTGGAGATCGTGGAGTTCCTTGTGGGATTGGGGGAAAACGTCTGGAATGTTGAATAATTTTCAAATAAGTTTTCCAGTCGGTTTTTTGGTGCTCTTTGATGGCTTCTGTACACAGTACACAAAAAAAAAAGGAATTAACAATATTACAAGCTGTGAACATTATTATGAGGATAGATAACTTTGGAAATAGTAATTTTGTCTGGGATTCATCTCTCAGCAGCACAGAGTCCTACTGAGCTTGTCAGGTTGGTCATTTTTTATGGATGCGAAATAGGCAACTCTCAGACACAAATCACTGTATTTTGGGAGATTTGATTCAACTTCAGATTCAGAGAGTCTCAGGGTTTTGTAATGTCTGTGTCTGGGGTAGGGACTAGTTTCTCCTGCCTTAAAAAATGTAAATGGGACACTCTGGTGTGGCCCACCTGGAGCTATGGGATCCCCAATATCAGGAGGACATGGAGCTGCTGGAGAGAGTCCAGAGGAGGCCCTGGAGATGCTCCAAGGATTGGAGCCCCTCTGCTCTGGGGCCAGGCTGAGAGACCTGGGGGTGCTCACCTGGAGAAGTTCCAGAGCCCCTTCCAGAGCCTAAAGGGGCTCCAGGAGAGCTGGAGAGGGACTTGGGATAAGGAATGGAGGGACAGGACACAGGGAATGGCTTCCCAGTGTCAGAGGACAGGGATAGATGGGATATTGGGAAGGAATTGTTTGCTGTGAGGGTGGTGAGGCCCTGGCACAGGGTGCCCAGAGAAGCTGTGGCTGTCCCTGGATCCCTGGAAGTGTCCAAGGCCAGGCTGGATGGGGCTTGGAGCAACCTGGGATAGTGGAAGCTGTCCCTGCTCATGGCAGGGGGTGGCACTGGATGATCTCTAAGGTCGCTTCCCACCCAAACCCTTCTGTGATTCCATGGGTTCCGTTTGCCATGTCCAGGGCTGTTTTCCCTGCCCTTCCATGTGTCTCTCCTGAATTCTGTGTCATTTATGTCAGCCTTGTGCACACAGATGTCCTGGATATCCTCAGGCATCTCAAATGACCCCAGATGTCTCCATTTAGGGAAATAATTGAATCCTTGGATGTTGAAGCTCCTGTGCAGCCAATGGAGACCTGGTCAATGTGGTTAATCCATAAAGCTGCTCATCCCTGTTAACACCTGGGGTTCCATTGTGCTCTGTTTGTCTTGGAATATGTCAAAAATTTTTTATCTCTAAGAATGGGTTGCTTATCTCTCTTATCAGAGTAGCACTTTGCTTTCATTATTTTGGAAGAATATTTCAGCTTATGCTATTTATTAAGAATATGCAAATTACAGGGTTGCCTATGGAAACACAGGGTCCTTGGTGACACAAAACCTTGTTCAGAGGATCTATAGGATTATGGATCCATAAAGAGAATAGCTGGAGAAAATGGATGTGGGTGCTGGAAAGGAATATAGATTCTATAATTTAATCCCCAATTGTTTGATTAATATTTTTTTCATAGGGATGCTTGAACATTTAAAGATTCCTGTCTGAATCTGTTTGGGTTTGAAGTTCAAAGCAAACAAAAAAAAAATTTAAAGCACCTTTTGAAATTTCAATTAAGAGTCAGTCAAAACCCATCACTATTCTTGTTTTTGTTTTGCAAATTAGCAATTAAAAAGTGACAAATGTCTTCAGTGCTTAAACACTTCTCTGCAATACCCATTATGTTCAAATAAGACTTTTTTTTTTTCTAGAAGCATGAGTGTTTCCCTGTGTTTCCATGTTTTTTTCTTCCTCTTAGGAATGCCTCCGGAAGCTCCCTCTGTAACTCCAAAGCTGCACTCACTTCCCCACTACTGGGGATTATGCAAATCACTTCATGCATAGTTTAAAATCACATTCATGTTTTTGAGTTTTAAATTATAATATGGGTGCCTTATTTTGTTTTTATGGTTCTTTACCTCCTTTTTTTTTTTTACTTATTTGTTTCCCTGCCTGAGTTTAATTATTTAAATTTATTATTTAAATTATTTATTTCTTCAGTTTCCTTACTAAAGTGGTAATAATTAAGGGAAGTAAACTTTTTTTTTGGTACTACAAGACCATGTGAAATCTTGAACTGAAATTATTTCCCTGTTTTGGTGATAATTGTCCACATTAACCATGGCTGGAGGCAGCCAATGCTCTGGAAAACAGGCACTCCATGAGCTCACGTGTCTAATTCCAGAATATTATGTGGGATTTTATTGTTAATATTTCTCTCCTTATGACAATTTCTCTGTCGAACGTGGCACCACTTTAGCAGAATAACAAACATCAGCTGAATGGATTAATGCTGGGGAAAGCAATTTAGTGCTGGATTGTTGTAAATGATGTCTCTTTACCAGCAGGTTGTTTTATTATGACAAAGATTTCAATTTTATCTGTTCTCGGGGATGGGAGGATTTATTGTTTGTCTGAGGTGGCAGCACACTTGAGAAAATGATGAGAGCAGTTCTTCAGGAGGCTAAAATCCCTCTCTCTCTCTGGGAAAGGGCGACACAATAAACTGAGGGATCAGCTGGAAGAGGGAAAAATGAAGGAGTCCATGATGGGGACACAAGTCACCGGTGAAATCCACAGAGTCACAAAATTGTTCAGGTTGGAAAAACCCTCCAAGATCAAGTCCAACCATGCCCCAGCACTGTCAAGGCCACCACTGACCCATGTTCCCAAGTGCCCCATCCACAGGGCTTTTAAGTCCCACCAGGGATGAGGACTCCACCCCTGCCCTGGAAAGAGGGGTCAGAGATGATTATCAATGAGAGAATCCCAAATAATAGTTATTGATCAGGTCATTGGCCACAGCCTTGATGAACAGGGATTTCAACAGCAACAACAGGGATTTATTGAGCATTACAATCCCTGAAATAAAACTCTAAGAATGAGCATTTCTGCTTTGTATTTCAAGTTGGGCCTGTATCTGAGCTCAAACCTGAGTTTGGGTTGTCTTCTTAATCTTGGGTTGCTCATTCACACATTCCTAGGTGCTGGCCTAGGAACACGATGTGGAAGAAAATGTGGATCTGTCCCATTCCTTGGCATGGATGATGTTGCTCCTTGGCCTCCCCTCAGTGTGTTTGTCCAGCCAGTGGTAGTTTGATAAATTGCCTCCCATGAGAGCCTCAGCCTCACCTGCTGTGGGCACAGCTGGGATTTTAGGCAGCTGGAGCTAAAACTTCCCTTGGAACGTTAAGGATGCAAAGCACTGAAGTATTAGAGTTGGGCAGGAGTTTATTTTCCATGTGTCTCATGCAGAACCAGACTTGGGATCTAAGGAAAAAACCCCAAAACAAGTTAAATCAGCCTTGGAAGCAGTTTCATACAGCCTTGGTGTGCCCAATTCCATTGCAGTTCCAATGGCCCCTCTGCTCTGGAGCCAGGCTGGGAGAGCTGGGGGTGCTCACCTGGTGAAGGGATGGATCCAGGGAGAGCTCAGAGCCCCTTCCAGAGCCTGAAGGGGCTCCAGGAGAGCTGGAGAGGGACTGGGGACAAGGGATGGAGGGATAGGACACAGGGAATGAATTCCCACTGCCAGAGGGCAGGGTTAGGTGGGATATTGGGAAGGAATTGTTTGCTGTGAGGATGGGGAGGCCCTGGAATAGAATTCCTAGAGAAGCTGTGGCTGATCCTGGATCCCTGGAAGTGTCCAAGGCCAGGCTGGACAGAGCTTGGAGGCACCAGCCTGATTTAGGTGAGGACCCCAACTCCAAGAGCTCTGGTTATCTCTGGAATCAAGGGACATAACTGCAATGTCATCATCAATTTATGTCTTCTGCAGGAGTTGTCCTCAAGAGTTCCTGCCTCTTTTCAGGATCTCCAGGTGCAGCCTTGGCTCTTAATTCCTGGAGCTTGCTTAAGCACCTGAATTAGAAGTAGAAATCCCAGTTCTGTACTTTTTGGTGCATTCAAACTTAAATTTGAAGGTAATCTCTGAAGCTTCAAAGAAGAAACATTGTGAGCCATCACGGTTGGAGGAGGGGCTGCTCTGCTCTTCTGGTTGTGCTTTAAAGGATCATTTCTGTGACTTTTTACCCTGTCATATCTGCAGGGTTACCTGGAGAAAACTCTCATGGATCACTGATTTATGTGGATACAGAAATAGCATATTTAGTTTATTTTTACTGCCTTTATTTCAACTCTTTTAGAAAGGGAATAATAACAGGATGTTATAACTGAAAAGGAAAATACATTGCTCCAACTTGACAATACTGGAATCTCCATGACACTCTAAATAAAAACTTTAATAAATAGTCCCTTAAACATTTATTTAACTAAGTCATCAGACAATTGTCAGTGGTGGTGGTGCTTGTTCCTTAATTCCTTTAACCAGAAGAGGTTTTAATTTAGACCCTGAAACAGTCTGATGTCCTTTGATAATTGGCCATGGGGGCGAATGACTACAAAAATCTTGTCTGAACATCAGATATCTCTGTGCATAAATTGTTAAGCTGAAGCATTTTTTCCTTTTTATGACGTCTAATATAATCCATTATTGCTTCCACCTCTGCCTGAAAGCAGAAAATTAAATAACTGTTTGCCATTAATACAAATTATTGTGTTTTGACAGCTTCCTAATCAGTTCAGGTAAAAATGGTGCTGCACAAACAGCACAATTGCCTTACAAGGAACTATTTTTTGGTGAGTCCATGAGATTTCTCCTTGTTTGGGCCCTCAAACCCTTTCAAGGTTTGCCCTCTGTGATAAATTGATATTCAGAAGCATAAATCAAGCTGTGTTTGAGTCGTGCTCTGATGCAGAATGGATTTCTCTTTATAGTTACCCTATAAATAAACTTGGACAACACTTGACCAGCAGGTGCTGCCTATAGATGTTCCTTCCACTACTCCCTGCATCAATTAATATGCAAATGAGTGATTGAGTGTTGGCAGATTTTGACCTCTCAATGTGTATTTTGTGCCCTCTTCAGGTATGGGCTGTTTCTGGGGAGCTGAGAGGAAGTTCTGGAGGCAGAAAGGAGTCTATTCCACTCAAGTGGGTTATGCAGGAGGACTTACCCCAAACCCTGCCTACAAGGAGGTGTGCTCAGGTGAGTCTTTCCTCTTTGGCTTTTAAGGATCAGGAGTGGACTCCTGAATTATGAATGACAATGAAGAGTGAAATGAGTGACTGCAGTGATTGAGGAGATTTGGGCTTGGCTTTACATCCTAAACTGTACTGAAATCTATGGATGCCCATCCCGTTGCTGTCTCCTAATAATTAATGAGTCAGTGTATGAACAAATATTCTGTTCTGATTAACAATCTGTTAATTCTTCACACAGTTCAGTGCACAGTATCCTGTCATTTCCAGGCCAATCCCTTGCATTTATTTTTTACTCTACACTCTGCACTACAAAACTCCCACACAGGTTCTTTCTGTGATCTGAGCCACAGAACCCCTAGCAGCCAACTAATGCTGCTGGTGGAGAAAATCCTGGCTTTCCTGGACACACTTGGAAGTTTTCCTTTGGTTTATTTTCTTGTTAACATTTTTATGCCAAATGCTGACATTGGGGCTTGTTCTTAGTGGCAAACTCTCACGTGGGCTTCATGGAAAAGGTGTGAAAAGTGACAGGAACAAACAATGGGCACTTGAAGCCCTGTGCAGAGGTGCTGCAAGGCAGCCAAAAAGGCAGAAACTTGCTGGAAAAGTGTGAAAAGCGGGAAAAGGGATGACTTAAAGTGGAATGGAATGGAATGGAATGGAATGGAATGGAATGGAATGGAATGGAATGGAATGGAATGGAAATAGAAATAGAAATAGAAATGGAAATAGGGAAGGGAAGGGAAGGGAAGGGAAGGGAAGGGAAGGGAAGGGAAGGGAAGGAAGCCCAACAGGGGCACGGAGGCACACGGAGATGTCGTGCAGGACAGGATTTAGTAACTCATATTTAGTTTGTTT
>JAYDZK010000169.1:110681995-110710313 GCA_034509185.1 Euphonia xanthogaster | reverse complement strand
GGAGGGATTTAAAAGCCATGTGGATGTGGCACTTGGGGACATGGGTCAGTGGTGGCCTTGGCAGTGCTGGGAATGGTTGGACTCAGTGATCTTCAAGGGCTTTTCCAGCCTTAATGGTTCTGTGATTCCATAATGTCATTATTCCACACCATTGCAAAGATAAATTTATTCTGGAGCAGTTTTTCGTGGGAGACAAAGCCAGTGGGAGCTGGGATCCAGAAATTAATATGAACTTGGTATATCGTGAAATCATGGAGTGGTTTGGGTTGCCAGGGACCCTAAAGATCATCTTGTTCCAACACCAGGGAGAGGCACTTGGGGACATGGGTCAGTGGTTGCCTTGGCAGTGCTGGGGAATGGTTGGACTCAGTTATCTCTGAGGGCTTTTCCAAACCAAACAATTCTATGTAAAATCAAATGCTTGAGAGTAGTCAGGAAGTCACATTCCAGCTACAATTCCATTAAACTGTTGGCATACCCAACAGCTTTTTGAGTAAAAGTGAAACCAATATTCCTTTAAATTCTGTGAATGTCACTCATGTGTTTGCCATCCTGACTTTGTGCCCGCTGACTCCAAGGAAAACAATTAATCCATTTTTGGGTTGTAGACTGAGAAATTTGGGTTCCATCCTTTAACAAACATCTCTTGGTTCCTTGGAGAAGAATCTTTTGGGTATGCTGGCAGAGTAATGCTGGGGTTTGCATGTGTTTTATGTTCTCATGGGGTTGTGTCTTGTGCACAACTGTGGAAATCTGGGATAGTGAGAAGTGCCCTGCCCATGGCAGGGAGCTGGAATGGGATGAGCTTTAAGGTCCTTTCCAACCCACACCATTCCAGGATTTCATGGTCACAGTGACCTTGAGCAGACAGTTCATTAACCAGCACAAAAAAATCACAGTTCTGGGATTTTCCAGGCATTCCCTTTCTTTCATGCTGAGATTATAACCCCTATCCTTTCCAACCTGCTGTGGTAACAAACTCAGATCCCAATCCTGCTTTCAGCAAGCTCAGGAGACTTTCTGCCTGATGGTGCCTGAAGGAGGCCCAGGTCTTACAGCTTTCCTTCTGTGCTGCTCCCAGTTTGAAGGTTTGGGAATATGTTAGCTGGGATGAGAAGGGCGAAAGGCAGCAGTGCTGCTCTTCATCTGTGCAAGTCCATTTGTTGGGTAGGCTGTGTTCTTTTACTGCTTTCCTGAAATGCCATTTTGTAACAGTAAAATGCTCACTAAAAATACTCAAATATTTTTAGTTGTCGAGTACAAGTCAGATTGAGCTGCACATTTCCCTCGTGAGTAAAAGTGATGAGTTTGTGTTCATTAACTCGGGGCCATCTGGTGCAGACATGCTGCAGTCTGTGAATCAAACATGCATCAAGCTCCAGGGATCAGAACAACCGCCAGACCTGGGGTTTGGGGGGCTTGGGGTGGAGGGAGGAGGAAGAGGATGGTGGACATAGATTTCACTCTTTTTAAAAATTAATTCTGCTCTTAATGTTGCACTGTTGTAAAACTCTGTTCCAAGCTCATCAGTGACCATTCCAGCAGCCTTCAGGGTGCTCGTGTGCCATTAAAGTAACAATACCCATCATCCCAACTATTTTGTGTGCAAAATAATTAAACAGAACTGTTTCCCTGCATTTTTAAATAATGCATCTGGAGGGTGCAGCTACACAGATGCAACTGAGGAATAAATCTGAGCTCAGTTTTTCTGGGCCTGCACTGGTGGAAGTCTGTGGTGTTTCCACTCAGTAACAGGATCAGATTGTTTAGAGTTTCACAGAAAACTTTGGAAAAGTAAGTTGTAGTTAAAAGCTCTGATTCCATCTTAAAGATGTTTTCCAGCCTGAATAATTCTTCTTCTTCTTCCCTGTGAGGGTGGGGAGGCCCTGGCACAGATTGGCCAGAGAAGCTGTGGCTGCCCCTGGATCCCTGGAAGTGTCCAAGGCCAGCTTGGACAGGGCTTGGAGTAGCCTGGGATAGTGGGAGGTGTCCCTGCCCATGGAGAGGGTGTTCAAGATCCTTTCCAACCCAAACCATTCCATGATTATATGAAGTTTGCTTCAGATACCAACCTGGCAGACATTATACATCTCTCACCCAAATGTCTCCAGACATTCTTCTTCCTGCCTTTTTTTTTTTTTTTGGTGAGGTTCTGTTGTTGTTGTTTTGTTTGTTTTTGTTTTTTGTTTTTGTGGCCTCTGCCTTCATCTCTCCCAATCTCATGCCTGTCTGGGATTGCAGCGATGGCTGGCTGGGCCCAAAAAGTGGAGAAGAGCCTGTTCTGAGCCTACACATATTAAGAAATGATCCAAAGTCACCAGACTGCACTCACAAACCTGTACAACTTTGTGAGCTCACCATCGAATAACTCAGGTTGGAAAAGCCCTCCAGGAATCATCAAGACCAATCACTCTCCCAGCACCTCCAAGGCCACCACTGAGCCATGTCCCCAAGGGCCACATCTGCATTTCTTCCTATAAATGCCCAAGTGCAAAGTTTCTGGAGCAGAATCCCATATCATTTATTTTATTAGCTGTGCTGAGGTGACAGTTGTATTCTTCACATCTGTCATGTGTTCACTGTCTCTTAGAATAAAAAAGTTGTGTCCATCCATGAAAATGAGGGGATGTTGTGTTTCCTTCCTGAACCAGACCAGTTTTTCCTGCAGATTGTGGCTGTGCCCATGGGCCACTTCTGCAGTCAGGCTGTAAATGAGAAACAAGCCAGCTGAAATCCAGGATGAAATCCATACTGGAAATAGGAGAAGATTTGGGCCCATAGTCTGTCACTGATTTAATAAAAAAAAAAGTTCTAAAAAAATCTATTATTAAGATATGAAGGGTGAGCAGGAGTTAGTGATCACTTCTGAACAAAGCTCATGTTTCCATGACAATACCCCTGTCACTGGATAATCCATACAGCACAAGCTTGTCTGTCCTGCTGGGATATATTTGGGTGTATTTGGGAAGAGAAATTCGGAAACTCAGAGTTATGCCTTTGAAAGAGTTGTGTTTTATTTAAAGATTCCAATTATTTTCATTGCTCTCTTAAATGGCTTGTATTAATGGGACCCAGTCAAAGGAGATAACAGCACTGCACAGCCCCTTGTTTCTTTTTTCTCTTCTCTTTGAGACTCCTCATCAAAATGACGGTCCCTGCTCCGTTTCTTAATTTCCTGCCTGGATTCAGTCACTCTGCTCTCCCATTAAGGGCAGTTTTCTGAGTGACATCTTTGAAAGCTTTCATTTGCCTGCGAGGGCAATGACTGCTTACTCATCCCCTTTGGGAGAGCGAGTTTACCTTCCAAAGAAACCTCTCTTTTCATACTTTGTGCCAGTCTTTGGAATTTTCTCCATGCACTTGTTGGCTGCTCCTTTGGGCCACCTCCAGGAAGAGAAACACAAGTTCATGCTCATTTAAGCAAAATAATGGGTGACTTTCAGGCTCCAATGGCTCATTTTTCACACAACTTTTTCCATAGGATGAGGTGATTCTTTGTCAGCTTCTACTGACAAAAGTTGTTTCCAAGTTGCACCAATTTCTTCCTCTGTTCAGTTGCTTGTCCCCCTTCAGTCTCGTGATGTTTCAATTCAAGTATTTGGATTTTGGATGCTAATAAAATTATGGATTCTGATTATTTTCATATTGCCTGCCTTTACTTAAGCTCTTTGGGACTGAGGAAATGACATGAAGCTGAGTCATGGAGGGGTTAGGCTGGGTTTTAGGAAGAGTTTCTTCCCCCAGAGGGTGCTGGGGCACTGACCAGGCCCTCCAGGGAATGGTCACAGCCCCAGGGCTGCCAGACCTCCAGGGGCATTTGGACAGCACTCTCAGGGACAGAGTGGGATAGCTGGGGTTTCTGTGCAGGGCCAGGAGTTGGACTTGATGATCCTTGTGAGTCCGTTCAGGATGTTCTGTGGTTCTGTGATTTCATGAGCTTTTTATTCTCACTTTATGGCTTCTTTTCAGAGCAACTGCAGCAAGTTCACAACAAGGCTTAGCAACGATGAAGATGAGGTTCTCAGATTTTATCCAAAGAGAATTGAGTGTTCATCACAGATCCTGACCTTGCCTTTCCTTGGCCAGATATAAACAGTCTTTAAAGCTGGAAAAGACCTCCAAGATGACCAAGTCCAAGCATTAACCCAGCATCACTGTATTCACCATTAAACCATGTCCCCGAGGGTCACAAAGACATATAAAACTTCCCAGGCCCACCAAAATCTGACCCAGCAGAACTCCCAGCTCCCAGGCACATTGTGCCTCATCCACCAGGACTGCTGGTTGCTGCAGTTTGCTCTCCACACTTTTCCTCACTGCGACTCACCAGGCAGTTATTTTCCATTTCATGGAAATTACATGGTTTGGTGCAATGCTCAATCAGACTGAAATACCTCAGCAAAGTGGTTTTCAATTTGTTTTTCACTTAGATGCTCACTTGTGCTTTCCTAGGGAGACTTTGGAACTGCTGATCTCTGGGAGCAGAGATCCCAGGGGCTGTAAGGGATACAACAAGGTTGTTTTCACAGATCTGCACTTGCCTTGTTTCTGGTCTCTTTTTGGTAACTGCATCTTGTATCAGAGATTAAAAAGAAAGAATTTTATTCAGTCTCTTGTCCTTGTTATTAGTCTGATTCCATCTCTTTTCTCACCTTTTGGAGTAGGCAGTGGCCCTTCCTAGAGACTGAATAGGCTCAGCCCCAATAAACTCAGCAAAATTCAGGCTCCTCAGTCATTTGGGGGAATTTTAGACAAGTTCCTCTGGAATCTAATGGGGACAATGACTGTCACATGCTGTGCCAGCACCATGGAGTGATGCCAGTGCCATGTCATGGATCTGTGGCACGATGTTAAGTGACAGGGTAGAGCCAGCCTGTCCTCCTTTATAGCCATGGCTGGGGTACAGCTGTGCTCCTGCACGGGGCTGTGTGGGAACAGCATTCATTTGAATGCTTCAATTCCATCTGGACCTTCTTGGCTTTATTCAGTGGCCCCACAAGAGCTCTTGTTTGAGGCAGCGTAGCCGAACAGCCCCCATTTAATGCACTAAATAATCCATTGCTATGTGTTGGTCAGAAAAGAAGGATGAAGAAGTCCTAATTAATCAGATCTCCTCCTAATTGGCTGTGGCAAAGAGATTTCTCAGCGTGCCAAGTGCACACAGTGGCCTGAGTGGTTGGCTTTGCCTAAAGAAGAGAGACACTGTTCCTGCAAATGCTGTCCTGAATTTGTTTGGATTTGCTTTGAGGAGTCGGCAGCAGAGTGTCAGGTGGATTAATCCTGGCTTCTGTACATCCTGTCTCAGAGTGTCATCCCTTTGCCTCCCACCCACTTTGCCCAGGAGTCTGACTGCAGCCTTTTTAGCCTTGAATTTGGAATTGTTCTGATGAGGATCCTGTGAAATAAATAGAATTTGACTGTCAGCTCTAGAGCTGCCAGTGGGTGAGTGAGGGAAATTAAATTGTTGACTGTGTGTCATTAAAGAAAGGAGAGAGGGATTTATAGTCTTGGCCAGTAGTTTTTAAAATTTTTGTTCAGAAAATCTTTTAAACACCTTGATTGGACAATAAAAAAAGTGCAGTTTTGCAGCATTTCCAAGCATTAAAATGTGATGTTGAGCATTCCTGTTGGTCACTCATCTGACAGTGGTAGTTTTGGATCACCTCTCTGGCTTAGATCTGCTCTCTTGGTGGGGAAATGTCCAAATCAGCCCTGCTGGGCAGGAATCCCTTGTCAGATGTGTCAGACTGGATGGAGAACTCTGGGTGCTGTGAATGTGTCACTGAGAGAAAGCTCTGACACACTGGCCCTCAGAATTTCTGCATTTTCAGTACCTTCAGGGCCTCCAGGAGAGCTGGAGAGGGACTTGGGACAAGGGATGGAGGGACAGGACACAGGGAATGGCTTCCCAGTGACAGAGGGCAGGGATAGATGGGATATTGGGAAAGAATTGTTCCTCGTTAGGGTGGGGAGGGCCTGGCACAGGGTGCCCAGAGAAGCTGTGGCTGCTCAATCCCTGGAAGTAAAGCTGGAAAAGACCTCCAAGATGACCAAGTCCAAGCATTAACCCAGCACCACTGTGTTCACCACTAAACCATGTCCCCAAGTGTCACAAAGACATATAAAACTTCCTAAGCCACCAAAATTTCACCCAGCAGAACTCCCAGCTTCTGAGCACATTGTGCCTCATCCACCAGGACTGCTGGTTCCTGCAATTTGCTTTCCATTTCATGGAAAAGGCCAGGCTGGACAGGGCTTGGAGCAACTTGGGACAGTGGAAGGTGTCCCTGCCCATGGCAGGGGTTGGACTGGATGATCCTTAAGGTCCCTTTCCACCCAAACCATTCCATGATTTTGTGATTTAAGCCATCCCCCAGGAAACACTTTGAGTGTGCTCAAATCCCCCAGACATTTGAAAGGAGCCTGTGCTGCCCTTCAGCCCCACCAGGAGACCGTTTGTGCCAAGCAGGTCCCATGGAGATGCCAGAGAGGAGGAGCTGGTCTGTCCCAGCCCATCCCAGGAGAAACCTCCCCCCAGAGCTTTAGGTTTGCAGTGATTCCTCATTTTCTCCATGTCACAGATAAAAGCCAGCAGCTATTCCCACACAAGCAGCAGGACAAAAGATGAGATTGGTACAAGTGAGGAGATGAGATAACACCGGGGTAAGAATGGCTGCAATCAGCTTACAATGAGATCATACCAAATGTGTTGTGAAAGTTCTAATAATTAATTGTTTCTTAAACTGTGCAGCCTGTTTGCTTGATCTTCCCTCTGCATTTCTAAAGCAGTGTATCATTTATTTTCCTTCATCTCCTTTTTTTTCCTCGTGCACCATATTTCTATACTTCAGACTTGATTCAGTAACCATAGCAATGAAATAAATGCATTGTCTTCATTTACAATGGTGTCTAAATAGGTGCTCAGCTCCCTGTAAGTCCTTTAACAAGGGATGGTTCCCTGCCACCACAATGAGAAGGCTTTGGGTGATGTTATTGAAATAGTTTTCACTTTGATTTCATGACACTGAGTCCAAAAGTCTCTGAAAATACATTTGTGTCTACTTCATTTCTCAAGAGTATATACATAGAGAAATATAAAAACCCAGAACTTTCCAGGGGGGTTCTTTGTGGAGAGAGGGAACATGGTTGGCTTTATGTCTTTCCAGATACAAAGAGATGCATTAATACCTTTTATTTGCCTACACTGCCCTCACATTATCAATAACCCAGACGTTTTTACAGACAAAGTACAAAAAGAATGCAGACTGACTTCTTGTGTGAGAAGGAGTGAGTACTCCTGTGCCTGGGCAGTCCTTACAGGAGTAGATGTAAACTGTTTTCATTCCTAGGGTTAAAAATAAAAGCTGTAAATGGGAAAAAAAAAAAAAAAGGGAAAAAAAAAAAGGGAAAAAAAAAGAAAAAAAAGAAGAAAAAGCCCTCTCCTTTTGTGTTCTTAATAGATTGCTTTTGCAACTCAGTGGCAGATACGTGACTTCATTCACCTTTTGTGTATTAATTCTGTTTGTCAGAGTCTTATGCAAATATAATTCAGGCATTTTCTAGAGCAGTGACAGAGATTCCTTTCCATTTGTGCTGCAGCCAGACTGGTGCCCCACAGCTTTTGGAGGAGTTGGACTTCACATTTCGGAAGGTCTTTGCAGCTGTTTTATTTTATCAGGATCATGTGGCACAATCAGAGAATCATGGAATGGTTTGGGTAGGCAGGGACTTTAAATCACCTCATTTCACCCCCTGACATGGGCAGGGACACCCTCCACTATCCCAGGTTGCTCCAAGCCCTGTCCAGCCTGGACTTGGACACTTCCAGGGATCCAGGGGCAGTCACAGCTTCTCTAGGCACCCTGTGCCAAGGCCTCACCACTCTCACAGGGAAAAATTCCTTCCCAGTATCCCATCTATCCCTGCCTTCTGGCAGTTTAAAGCCATTCCCCCTTGTCCTGTCCCTCCATCCCTTGTCCCAGGTCCCTCTCCAGCTCTCCTGGAGCCTCTTTAGGCTCTGGAAGGGGCTCTGAGGACTCCCTGGATCCTTCCCTTCTCCCTTCCTCTCAATCAGAGAGTGCTGGGGTGGATTCATGCTGGAATTGCAGCATTTCCTCTCTGCATCCCCTTCTCTCCCTACCTCTGCCACAGCAGAAGTGCTGGGTTGGTGTCTGCTCTGAATCCTACTCAGATAAACACCAGGTGAAGGTTGCTACATCCACCACGAGCCCCTCTTGGATGGAGCAGTGTTACAGCTCCTGAGATTTAAATTTAAAACCCTCAGCTCCAGGCATATTGCTTAAAAGAAAAGCCTTATTATCCATTTTACATCTGAAGCTTGGATTTCAAGGGAAAAAAGAGACTAGAAAGGATTTTGGCCACCAGTAAATTAGAGCCCTAAATTAGACTTCCCTGAAAATTTTGCACAGAAATATTTTTTGACCAAAAATGTGGGTTTTTAACCAAGGGAAATTGTCTCATTGGGATGATTGTTTTTTTAATCTTTGGATACTGAAGCCTCTCAAAAATCCATTTTAGACTGTTGATTGTGTATATGTGTGTTGACATATGGGTGTGTGTATGTGCTGTATAAACAGCCATTATCTGAATTTTTGTGTTTTTTTCATGACAGTTATAAAAATCAGTGGGGTAAGAATAGATTAAAATGGGATTTTTCTATTTTATTTTATTTGAGTTCTTCAGGGGAACAGAAGGAATTTTCCTACCAGCTTTACTTTTATCAGTAATTTGTAGCTTCTGGCCATTGCCTGTGTGTTATAAATGCCCAATTGCAAGAGCTAGGTGCTGACTCTGGACTTTTAAACTCTGTATATCTCTAATAGACTAAATCAAGGAGAAAAAAATCTCTTGCAAGTGCATGGCATGGGTAGCAGCAGGAAAGGCAATTTATCCATTCCCTGGGGTTTGCAGGGAGTCTGGAAAGTGAAATTGAAGCTTAGCCCTGTGTCCTGGGGACATCACTTCTGTGTCACTTGCCCATGTGGTACTGAACCAGTTCTCACCTGTGGCACCAGCGGGGTTTGAGCCTTCACTGGGGGCTGCAGCAGAGGGAACTCTGCATTTTGGGCACTCACAGGGGACTTTGGTCACACAGGGGGTTGTGCTGGGTCTCTCCAAGGGAGAGCTTTGTGTTGTCCTTGGCTCAGGAGAAAAATCCTTTTATCTTCTGAAAACCTTCTCAAGGGCAATCTCTTTTTACTTCCCTTAGTGCTGGTTTAGATGTCAGTGCCAAAGAATAATGAGTTTGGGGGTGATATTTTTTAGAGGAAGGTGTTAAAGGCAGAGGCTGATTGCAATAAAATAGGAGTGAAGCCTCTTAGTCTGCTCCTAAAATAGAAGTGAAGCTGGACAGACCCCTGAACCCTGAGTAATAACAATAGAAATAATGAGATTTTGCTGATGATCAGCCCTTTCTTTTGTGTATAGCTCAAAGCAATAGAGAATAGAAATGTTATAGGAAAACAAAGTGGTCATCCTCTGACACCAGAAAATTCATAGGATTTGGAGCAATCTGGGGTAGTGGAAGGTGTCCCTGCCCATGGGGGATGAGCTTTAAGGTCCCTTCCAACTCAGACCATTCTGGGATTCTATTATTCCTTTCCCAATTAAAAAAATATTCTCTTAATCCTGTTTAGGTAAATCCCACTCCAGCCTTATTTTCTCATCCTCTCCCTCTCTTCTTTGCCCCTTGGGAAATGACTCCCAGTGTCACAGGGTGTCATCCTGTCATTGCAGTTGCACTCTTCAAAGGCTGTGCTTTGTTGGTTCTCATAATTGGGTGGAGGAAATCCAGTCCTCTGTCTTTTCTTCCCTTCACTTTTGAATGCAAACATCTTAAAAAAAAGTAAGAAGAGAACCTAATGGATGTGTTTTCTATGCTAAAGGTGACAGCATGAAAAGGGTGAACCTGATTTCTGACAAACAATTTTAATTTAGATTTTTTTAAAGACAGATTTGTGCACATCCCAGAAAGATAAGCAAATACTCTTTTTCTTGTAAACCATTTTCTTTCTCACCTAATGCAACCCAAAATAGGCAGATGTTCTTGACAAACTCCAGTGTTTTCTTAGCCTATTCAGGTTCCCCATATTTCTGAGTTAATTATGAATTATCGTAGAAATGGGCTAATTAAAAATACAGTTACTATAAAATGTGTTTTGCAAGTTCACTTCCAGGGGTGGGGCAGACACAGCTTCTCTGGGCACCCTCTGCCAGGGCCTCCCCCCACTCCCAGGGAAGAATTCCTTCCCAATATCCCATCTAACTCTGCCCTCTGGCAGTGGGAAGCTATCCAGAATCCTCCCCTCTCCTGCTACCCACGGAGGTTTCTGGGCTGGGTCATGTCCAGCACCCCCAAACCCTTCTCCTGGGGCTTCTCCATCTGCTCATGCCCAACCTGGATTGACCCTGGGGGTTTGCCCTGACTCAGGTGCAGCAGCAGCACTTGGTCTTATTAAATCCATGAGATTCCCACTGCTCCAGCTTGTCTGGGTCCCTCTGGATGGCATCTGGCTGACAGTGGATGTGGATGTGTGGTGGCGGATCCCAGTCTGTGTGGATACCTGAGCTCAGGGCTCCGAGCCTGATCCTGGGTGTCACTCAAGTTATTTAGGAATGTATTCTGTGATCTGTCATTCAAGGGCATCAGGGAATTCAGTCCATGAGTCCCAAGCATATGTCAGTGTAGTGGATGGCAGCATTCCCTGGTTTCCTCAGAACATTTAAGGAATTCATTTCCCAGGCAGTTTCTTTTGATGACTGCAATTGGATCCTAATCATCTTTGTACACGTAACATTAAGTTTTTCATTTGCCTCATTAGCTGCTGCTCTCAAATTTTGATGGTCAAATATTGATGAAGTACCAAGCTCTGGGACTGATCATTCACCAAATCAAACAGGGTTTGGGATTTTTTTGCATCTTAGAAATTTTCATCAATTCCCCTGTGTGCACAATTCAGTCACTTTTCCTTTTGCCAGAGGAAAATTTATCACAGCTGAAGTGTCCAAGACCAGGCTGGACAGGGCTTGGAGTGACCTGAGATAGTGGGAAGTGTCCCTGCCCATGACAGAGAGGGAATGAGATGAACTGTAAGATCCCCTCCATTCTGTGATTCGATAATAATTTGTATTTCCTGGACATGCAGAATTTGAAGTCACCTGGAAACCAAAGACAGGCTCTCCAGTCCTGCCATTTCTATTATAGGCCTTTCTCACAACATCCCCAGTTTTTCAAGATCCTTTAAAAACGTGGTTGGCAGGAGTGGATTTAATATTCCGGCATTAGTCTCGATGCTGCCGTAAATGAAAATCAAGTCACTCTTTCCTCCCACTCCTCCTCTGCTGTGCACATGTCCGTGAATTGCATTAGTGCTTTTCATCACAGCATCCTAATGGATCCTAGTGCTAAGCTTTTTGGCTACTGTGACCCCTAAATTACTTTCAGATGCTATTTTCCATTATGTAATCCTTTGTTCTCTCCACTCCTTCTTTCCTGCTCTCCTAGCTGAACACACACTCATATATTAAAATATGGGTTTGCTGATTGAGCCTAATGTACTGAGGAATCCGAGCTGATTTTATGGCCACCTCACACTCCTTAATACTTATTATGATGTCAAACTTTGTGTCATTCACAAATGTTATCAGCAATGGTTTTGTGTTTATTTCCAGCTCCCATAAAGAAAATTTAATAGTATTAGACCTAAGACAAGGCCTTTAAAAGGTGATGCAACACTTGGGAAATGGCTGGAGTGGTTTATTTTATAGCCAGTGGGAAGCAGGGGGTGTGTAGGAATAATTCTCTGGTTCTCAGTGGTGCAGATGAATGGGGAGTAGTGATGCTTGTGATGTTTATTACTGGTCAGTTTTGTCCAATAAATCCCTTTAAAAAAAGGGTAAAAATGAAGCAAACATGGGCAGGTAACTCAGCCAGCTGGGCTGACTCTGTTCCTGCTGGGGTTAATGGAGAAAGTAGATCTGGGACTTGGACACCTGGAATTGCCTCCTCTCTCTGCAGCCTGTTGAAGGATGTCAGCATTCTCTCCTGCCTGAACCTGGGCCCTGTGAATTATTCCTTCTCCCCAGCACTGAAACAATGATCTTGCCTTCTTCTGGCTCTCTAATTTGGGGTGCCAAGCCCCTATGAAATTCCCTCAATAAATAACATCAAGAACTTGCATCAACCTCTCAACATTCAGGAGTCATTTCAGGCTCACGTTTCCCAAGCAGCCTTAATGCTTCCCCTGCCTGCTTTTGGTCTACAGGGATCTTTAATTTCCTGATTGCAGACAGGTTTCCAAGTAATCCAGTGCTCTCTGCACACATTTTCTACAATTTATAAAAAAATTCCAACACGATATGAGCAAAGTAATACAGTAGTCCTATATAATCTTCAACATGTGAATGTTGTAGAATACCAATGTACAGCTGAGGAAATATCCATCTCTGCTGAGTTTTTCCATATAAATTAACTCAGTATCTAATTACCTCATCTGCCAGTCTGCAATTTGTGTGTGTTCACAGGTATATTGCTTTTGTGCTTAACTGCTTAATTTCCATGAATTGTTGGCAGAAAGGGGTTGTAGAGCTTTGTGTTGCATGATTGCTGCTTGCTGAAATATTGAAATCCACACCTTAGAGGAAGGAAAGATCATTTAAAGTTGATTAAGGTGATGTTAAACTGTGTAAGTATCCATGAAGGAATGCTGCCTACCCTTATAAACACACCAGCACTGGAGGCAGGCCCATGAAATTATAGACAGCAGAAAACAGCAGAATCACCTTAAAAAACAAACTTTCCTCCTACAAATAACTTCATTTATTTCAGGGGAGTTGGATCAGAAAAAATCTGGGCAAGATTGTAGAATTCCAGAATGGTTTGGGTTGAAAGGGGCTTTAAAGACCACCAAGTTCAAGTTCCCTGCCGTGGACAGGGACACCTTCCACCAGATTAGGTTGCTCCAAGCCCTTTCCAAGGTGAAAGAAACCATGTGTGCTGTCTGGGGGCCAGAGGGAAGTGTGCAGGTGGCATTTCCTGATTTTGTTGATTGCTTAATTGCAAAAAAACTCCTCATATGCTTGGCTCAGAGTGGAATTTCTTTAACTGAGCATCACTCAGAGCTTGTTAGCACCCAGCGATACGCAGCAGGCAACATGGGCATGGTTCAAAAATACCTGGAGGAAGCATCCAGGCTGGAAATGATCACATAGGAAAGCTTGAACGTGGATCCAGAGTTTTGGAGCATGTGATCAGTTAATTAATGTGCTCCCTTGTAATGAGCTGATCTTCCCTAATGCTGCTTCTTTATTGCAAGGTGTTAAGAGTTGAGCAGTGTGTCCAAAGCCAGTTTGTGTTACTGGGTTGTGGGAAGGTTGAGGTGAGGTCAAGACTAAAGGTTGACAGCAGGCTGATCCTGCAGTTGTTTTCACAGGAGACCTTTAGCCTGTGTTACAGCTGGATTATCTGCCCTCTGGGTAGAAATGGGATGAAACAGCCTCCAGTTGCATTGTGGAAAGTTTAAATTGGATATTAGGAACAGTTTCTTCACTGAAAGCGTGGTCAGGCACTGGAACAGGCTGACCAGGGCAGTGGTGGAATCACTCAGTCAATCTTGGAGGTCTTTTCCAACCTTAATTGTTGAATCATAGAATGGCCTGGGTTAGAAGGGACCTTAAAGATGATCCCAGTCCACCCCCTGCCCTGTCCAGGGACACCTTCCACTCTCCTAGGTTGCTCCAAGCCCTGGCCAACCCAGCCTTAAACACTTCCAGGGATGTTCTTTTGTGCCTGATCCTGGCACAGTTTTGGCCCTGGTGAACTTTCCAGACCCTTCCCAAGCACTCTTTAGGAGATGGCACCTTCCAGAGACCATTCCCAAAAGGCAGTTTGGATGCTGCTACCCAGTTCTGGAGCACAGAAGATCATGGGCACGCCCAGCCCGTGCCAGCTGGCCTTTGGCACTGGGTCAGCTGAGCTGTGGAGGTGTAAAATTTCACTCCTCACTTGGAGAGAAGTTCTGGTTTAGAGCTCCCACCCTTTGCATCGGCATCCAGCAGAGCTACTTTTAGCTAGCACGAAGTGAGATGGCTCCTCTGAGCTCCCAAAGCTGCGGGAGTGCAGAAAGCTGGGCTCTCCAAAGGGTGGCTCATCCCACTTAGTTGCCAATTTGGGAAAGACAGGCAGCGGGTGCAGAGCCTTCCCATCTCGTGGCAGAGCGGGTGCTGATGGTGAGGGGAGGCCAGACTCCCTCTGTGGGAAGCGATGGGAGCAGAAATCACGGAATCCTAGGGAGGGGATTCTGCCCCTCTTCCCCACTCAGGTGAAACCCCACTTTGCAGAGTTGTCTCCAGCTCTGGGGGCCCAGCACTGGAAAGACATGGAGATGCTGGAGAGAGTCCTGAGCAGGCACCAGGATGATCAGAGGGATCTGTGAGGAAAGGCTGAGAAAATTTGGATTGTTCATCCTGGAGAAGATAAAGCTTTGGGGTAACCTCTGTGTACCTGAATGGAGCCCACAAGAAAGATGGAGCAAGTTTATTTACAAGGGTCTGGTATGACAGGACAAGGGGTAATGGTTTTAAACTGAAAGTAGATTTAGACTGGATATTAGGAAGGAATGGTTCAAGGCCCGGAGAAGCTGTGGCTGCCCCTGGAAGTGTCCAAGGCCAGGCTGGATGGGACTTGGAACAGGCTGGGATAGTGGAAGGTGTCCCTGCCCGTGGCACAGAGTGGAATTGGGTGCGCTTTAAGGTCCCTTCCAGCCCAAACTATTCTGTGACTGTACAATTCAATGATTAAGGTTGGAAAAGACCTCCAGGATTATCGAGTCCAACCTCATGCTTGGTCCATCCAGATGGAAGCACCAGAGGCCTACACCGAGGAGCAAGCGCCTGGCCAGCAGGGATGACATTCATCCCCCTGGAAAGAGCAGCTTTGTACAAGGCTTGTGCAACCCACAGCCCTCATGTGGGAGGTGAGTGGTGCAGAGCTTTAAAGCCATCAGGGCTCAGCACAGAAAGGAGCCCTCGGCGAGGGAGCGCCGCGTTCGCGTGAATTGCGACAGCGCTCGCTCTCATCTCTGCTAACTTCCATCCAAAAAGTGCTGATTGGGAGAAGAAAACTTTCAGCTAATTACTGTCATTTTTTTTTCTTTTAATTTTTTTTTTCCCCTGTGAGCTCTGACTACTGTTCTTAATTTCCTGACCAGCTTGTGCCCTTCCCCCGCGCCTCTCTGAGCATCTGTGGTCGTTTCAAATTGAGCTGTACTACCTGCTGCTCCGACTTTCCAACATACCCCACCAGTTGGTTTGCCAAACAGTGAACTGCCAGCCATCTGCCATCCGAGGCAGAATTTACATTGTTTCATCTTAAAATAACGCCTTCGGAATATCAAGTAACTCTCGGCATCAGGTTTTGCGCACTGAAAATCGGCCAGGATTCAAAACAAATACCAAATGTGCCTTGGAAAGGAGCGGGGAGGGGAGTCAGGGGGGAAAGTTGGAGAGGTAAAGTTTTGAATTTGCTGGTTACCTGATTGGGAGTGAGATGACAAGGCTGAGAATTTTAATCTTGAAAAGGCAAACTCCTTGATAATCAGGGAATCTGGGAATGGTTTGGGTTTTACAAGCAAAAGTCACTTGTCCCTGCTGTGGGCAGAGACACCTTCCACTATCCCTGGTTAATCCAAGCCCTGTCCAACCTGGCCTGGAACACTTCCAGGGATGGGGCAGACACAGCTTTTCTGGGCAACTTGTTCCTTTTTTCAGACAGAGGCAATTTCACAGGAGTTGGAGCAGCACGATCCGAGACTGGTTTCTGTGCATAGCCTGGTACCCTCTGACATTTTTTTGAGTCAAACACTCCTTGTGCCTCAGTTTCTCTGTCTTCAGATACTTAAATATTCACAAGTTCCTGGCCTTCAGTGTGCAATGTGTGTATGGTTTTCATCACTACATGAGTAGCTGTGAATTAATGAGGCAGTTCATGGAATCACAGAATATCCTGAGTGGGGAAGGACCCGCAAGGATCATTGAGTCCAACTCCTGGCCCTGCCCAGGACACCCCAACAATCCCACCCTGTGCATCCCCAAGAGCATTGTCCAAATGCAGCCTTGGGAATGTCACCATTCCCTGGGGAGCTGTTCCAGTGCCTGATACCCTCTGGGGGAAGAACCTTTCCCTGATATCCAACCTAAACCCCCTTGGCACATTTCCAACCATTCCCTGGATCCTGTCCCTGGTCACCAGAAGAGAGGAGTGCCTGCCATTGTTGCAGAGTATTAACTTTGTGGAGATCTAAATTACCCAAATTCTTAATCTCAGGATTAAGAATGAGGAATTATGAGGAAAAATAATAAATTTACTAAAAATGAGAAGCACATTATGCTGGTTTTTTAATAAATCATGAGGCTTTAGCACATATCCCTGCCCAGAGGTGGCAGGTTGGGACCAGCTGTTCTTAAAGGTTCCTTCCAAGCCCATGGTATCATTTTCTATCTTTGTGACAGGGCCCTGAGAAGTCTTTTGAACTTAAACAACACCCACGACTGTGTACCTGCAGTGAAGGTTTCCACAGGTGATGTTTGCTTGTAAAAGTTCTTAAATAAAAGAACTGATGACTGACCATGGTTCCTTTGATCAGTCATGGTTCCTGGGATCTAAACCATAATTTCAGCCAATGCTTCTGCTTGGAAAAGTCCATCAGCACATCCAAGCTGTGACCTGTTATTAAAGGCAGTGAAAAAAGGGTTAAGATATCACCAACAGTCTTTCGCTTGTCTCTCTCTCTCCTCTTCCAAACATTCCACAGGGTTCTAAAATTTCTTGAGCCCTAAAAAGTTGCTTTAATGTGGTGGTTTCTTCGGGCAATGTGCTGGAAATATACTTGTTGACGAAGGAATCATGGATAGTGACAAGTCCAATTAAATCAGTTGCTTTCAGTAATGGAAGGTGCAGGAACACAGACATAGGAGTGTGTGGAAATGTCAGCCCACAGGATGCATTCCCAATGTATTTAGTTCTTGTAAAGGGGGAAAATAAGTGCATATTCCAGCACAGGGGATCATAGCAGGCTATTGTCGTCTCTCAGAACTGTGGGAAAGGTGCATTTGGAGCAATATCCATTTGTTAATAGCAAATTAATCCTTTCAAATGGAATCATCACAGGATGGACATGTCTCTATCTCGGCCTTGGGCACCCTGTGAGAGTCTGATGGCTTTTCTGTGGTGGCTAATACATGCTAAATACTCAGGAACACTACTTTCCAGCAGCATCTCCTCTGGGATCTGTAAACCTGGATGGAACTTGTGTTTTGGGCCAAAGAACAGGAGCACATCAATTTGATTACTTAAGCACTCAGAGGGGGACTGATCTTACTTGGCTTTGGCTGTTTAAGAGTAATGGCCTTAACCTAAACATTCCATTATCCATGGAAAGATAACAGCTCCTCCTGGGAACAATCCAGCATGTCCCAGGATTGGTCTGGAGTCAGTCTAAATCAATGGAAATTTCCCCCCACTTTTCTGCTGAACCTAAAAATTTAAATAGAACTACCTGCCTGCAATTCCCATGTCACTGGAGATGTCCAAGGCCAGGTTGGACAAGGTTTGGAGCAACCTGAAGTAGTGGAAGATGTCCCTGACCATGACAGGAGTTGGGACTAGATGAGTTTTAAAGTCCCTTCCAACCAATCCATTTTGGAATTCCATGATCCTGTGACTATATTTTAAATGAATCCCACTGAAATAGATGCTGCCTCCCATTTTTTGTTCCAGAAATGACACTGGGTCTTTCTCCTGCCAGGATCCAACAGATGCATTTGAAATTTATTTTTTTCACTGATTTGAAAAAGGCTGAGCTCTTTTCAGTTGAACATTTGGCCTCAGGAGACCACTTTATATTCCAAGTCAGGGCTGGAATGCTTTATTCAGATCTTTAAGCTTCAAATCAAGTGGATTGACCCATCTTCATGTCTAGAACTCTGAATTACTCTTCAGAAGTGCCTGGGGCCAAGTTAGTATTGTTCTGTTGAAGAGCCAAGCAGAGTTTTGGGCGCTTGGAAAGTCATTCTCCACACTATTAAAATTATATCAGGGTTCCTGTTGCAATCAGACAGATTTGGACCTGGAAAGTGACCAGGCATGGTTAGAAAACAGACAAGGAGCTATTCCCAGTTTAGCCATGCCATGTTTTTTGGGCCTCAGGGGCAGCAAATGGGAGCTGGCCCATTTTTTGCCAGTCTAGGTGGTAGCTGGAGTCTCTTGATTGAAGTGTGCTTAATTGAAGTGCTCTGAATTCATGCCAGGCACCTGCATTTTAGGTGTTATAAAATCTAAACAGGAACCTGGAGCAGCCCAAGGTTTGCTTGGTTTGCTCAGGATCGGGCAAGAACCCAGACTCTGCTTTTGGAACTTCCTGCATTTTTATATTCTCATATTTCAGTAGCCACTACAAGCCCCAAACCAACTTAGGCCAAGTGTTTGCTGCCACACATCACAAGATTGTTCTGTCTCTAAACCCACTTCTGTTTCCTGTATAAGATGAGAGGTAGGAAGTATTTTCAAGGAACAGATGGTGGCAATGCAAGGTAACAAAGAGATCCATTAGTGAAGGTATTCAGTGAATTTCCTCCAGTGCCTCCTCTCCCCAAGGTCTCACAAAAGGTGGTTTAGGAGGTCCTAAAAGGTGGTCCAAAAGGTGGTCCTAAAACTCAAGAAAATAACTTCTGTTAGGGCTTGAGGGTGGTGAGGCTTAAGCTGGGAGATGTGACTTTACTGCAGCTCCAGAAAAACTAGTGGAGGATATTGATACCCAAACTGCTTCCAAAATGGTTCTGAACAGGGAAAATTACCCATGTTGAGCTTCAGGCTGGCACATTCAACCTACATCCTGGCAAAGTAGGTGTTTTAAAGCCATCAACACAAACCCTGAGTTCTCCTGGTTGCTGATGTGTCGCATCTCTCCTCATTCATACTGAGAAGCTCAGCCCCTGCTAATCCTTTCACCTGCCAGCTGTGTTTGAGGATTAGCAAAAAATCTGTTTCCCCTTGTCCAAGGTCTCAGAGACGCTTCATCAGAATTTAATTCCAGCTATCCAGTGCTCTTAAACCTCACAGAAACACTTGAAAACAGTTCTCCTTTTAGAAAAGCGAGGATGAAGGATTAGATCATGTTCTGTGATTTGCATTTATCAGTAAATGCATTTACGGGCAAATCTTGTGGTTTCTTCTTTGTGCCTAAGCTGAAGGTCAGCCACCAAAAATGCTCAGCAGCTGTCAGGGAGAAAAGGAAAGAGGGACTACACCTAAAGAAATAGCACCTGGCAAAAATTGCTCTTATTTTGGGAGAAGTTCTGGACTTTTTAGGTGGGGTCATGCTATGAGAATCCAACTCCTTCAGGTTTCTGGAAGATAAATCTGTGTTTGACTGTAATCTCTTTGATGTCTCTTGTTAAAGAACTTTCTGTAGGGAAAAAAATTGTGAAAGTCAATGTATTTTCACAGCATTGTTGCAATCAGTGATGGAATTATCCACAGAAGATCAAACATCATATTTTTCTTCCAGTCCAATAAATAACTTCAAGCTTTTAAAGCCCAAATAAATGTATCAACGAAAATATTGCAGATATAAATATTAGTGTCCATAACCCCTGTACTGTTATTTGTAAGAAACCGAGGAAGCACAGGAATGGTAGGTGGATTAATTGAAAAACAAACTTTTTAAAGAAAAAGGCACAATGAGCAACCCTATGCTTGGTGTGGTGCCCAAGTTAATGCATGGAGGATTCTCAGACTGTTGTCATCTGAATTATGTCATTTTGAAAGGAAGTGCTGCAAAGGATGTAATTGGTAGGAAGTTCATTTCCATTTTGATATAAATGGACTTGTCCATTTTGTGAAACAGAAAAAAAGAAAAGCCCATCAGAATTAATTCTAGGTCTGTATATAGGCCATTTATAAGACCAAAATAGATAAAACTTGGGCAAAGGAAGCTTCTGAGGTCAGATTTAGCCATGGCAGTGATGTCACTGAGAAGCAGTTGGTAGAAATGTTCTTAAAAATGATGGAGAGAGGATCACTGAAGGACAAGAGCCGGAGAGAACTTTTCCCATGTACATTTTCATTCCTCAGTGAAGCCTCTCTCAGCCTGGGCAGCATCTCTGCTGTGTGGAGAAAGGAATGTTTTCAGTCTGAGAAAAGCCATTCATTTGTTTCCCTCTGAAGGACTCATCCTGCATAAGATGCTGTCTGTGGGAGGGTTGAATTCAGGAAATGCTCAACTCCTGTGCTGAGAACAGGGGCTGTGGACTGAATTCCCCCTCAAAAGTTCCATGCTCTTTGTACCTGACAGGGCTTGACCCTCTCCACAAAAATAACATTGATGTCATGTAGAGTTTGCTGAGACAAAGACTGTGCAGGTATTCAGCCATGGAGAAGACAAGTTGTGAAGTCAATATCCTGGAAAAATAGCCAGAATCCAATAAAAAATGATTTAGTCAGTGAGCTGCTGCCTTATGTCTGATCCAAAGGTAACAGACATGGCATGAGTGGGGGTATTGAGGAGAAACAGGTAAAGGATCTTGGAATTTCTTGAGATTTTGAGACAGTCATTGATACCCTTTGTTCAGCTCTGAATCCATTTGGAAATGAAAGTCATGGAAATGAGACAGAATAGAATACTAGAGGGTGGGATTGGATTAACTCTGAGGAAGGAATTTTTCCCTATGAGGGTGGTGAGGCCCTGGCACAGGGTGCTCAGAGAAGCTGTGGCTGCCCCTGGATCCCTGGAAGTGTCCACGGCCAGGCTGAATGGGGCTTGGAATAACCTGGGATAGTAAAATTGAAGATAATTGAATATTAGGATTGTAGAAACTCAGATAATTTAGACTGGAAAAACCTCTGGAGGTCTCTGGTCCAAGCCTGTGCTTTGCTCACGGCTGTGTCCAGGTGAATTTTTAATGAGTGAAATGCTTTTCCCTGTTACAGCTTGTGCTTCTCACCCCTCCACTCTGCACCTCTAAAGGAGTCTGGGTTTGTTTTTTGTACCCCTCTTTAATAGTCTAAGAAAGCAGTAAGATCTCCATCAGCATTCCCTTCGTTGGAGGAACCCAATTCTCAGCCCCTCCTTTGTTTGATGTGTCCCAAACCCCCAACAATCTCAGTGACCTTCAAGGCAGGGACAAAATGATGCATTTGTTTGAAATTTTTCCCAGGACACTGGATACCTTCCTCAAGAACCTGTGGCTGAATTTCTGAATTCCTGTTTCTGTGATAATTTAGCAATACTATGGGCTGTCCAGGAAGGTTGTGCACCATGGCTGAGTCTTACTGCACAGAGAAGTTGTTGATGGGGACATGCAAGAAACCAGATCAAAAGACTCCTCATGCTGTGAAACAAAAAAGGCTTTCCTTGTTTTTTGTGGTTTTTTTTTCTTTTCTTTTTTTTTTTTTTTTCTGATTTTCATTTTAGTTTGAATCAGTTCCTTGGTGTGGTTCATCAAAGGGTGGTTGAGCCATTCTTCCTGGAGATGTTTTCAGGTTTTCCTTGAAAAACTGAAACACCTGTTGCCTGTCACACATTCCTAGAGGCAATAACATTCTTGGAGTGAAATGAATTCATCAGTTTAGTGACAGAAAGGGGAAATTCACAGCCAGGAACCTGGAGCTGGTCAGAGATGTTCAGTGCATGTCTGTGTGTGTATTCTGCATATCCAGTGTATTCTCTAATACAGCTCCTTCCAATCTGTGAGTTCCAGTTGAGCTATTTTGGGGAGGGAGGTGGAAAGGTGGGGGCAAGTTATTGAGGTTTTGGCATTTTGTAGTTACACTTTTCCACTGTATGAAAGGAATGAAATTTCTTTCCATTGTGAGACCATTTTGAGGAAATCACATTTTGCTCTATCTTTACCTTGTTGTTATCCCCATTTTGACCTGTAATATAATAAAAGATGTCATTCTTCACTACATTTTCATTATTTCTTGGCCATCTTTTATTTCCTTGTTATTATTTTTGATGGTAAGGGAGGGAAAAAGACAGGGATAAAAAGCATGAAAAAGGTGAACATAATTATGATGCACAGAAAAGACCAGAAGAACCCTAATTCAGAGTTCAAAAATGGTGATTTCTTAGGAAAATGAGAATATTTCATAAAAATGCAGCTTTGCCACTGAAGATTTCATTTCCAGGCAAAATTCATTTTTTCAGAAAAAAATTTAATGGCTTCCACATTTCTGTTCAGTGATGCTGTTGCTCTAAAAGCCCTTTGTTGATGGTTGCTATAGAAAACCTTTAGAAGAACAGGTGGGTATATATAGGAAGCTTTTAGCCAAGAGCTTTCTCCAAATTATTTTCCTTTTACATTAACGCCTCATCTTGACAAAACAGATTTACAGATGGTCATGTCCTAAATTTCCCTTTAATTAGGGCAAGTCAGAAGCACTTCCTGAGCGTCCCTGGGAGTTTGCTGGTCTGGAAGTGGGCAAATCTCTGCTGTGTATTTATTTTATGGTTTTATTTCCTGTGGGCTCTGCAATTATTTATTTATATTTGACTTAAACATCTCCCCCCTGAAGGTGACACAAAGCCCAGTTTTAAATGTTTTTCTTCAGCAGTCCAGCTCGTGCCCCAAGTGTGGTTTGGCTCACTGAGCACAAGATCTTTTCACATCCCTCCAGCAAAATCTTCCATCAGGAAGTTGTGAGCCCTGAGAGAACTTTGAGAGAACTTGTTACATTATTAATAAACTGTCTGATTAAAGGACACAGTTCCCTCTGGCTTTTTCTAAACTGGTTTTGTTCATGGTATTTTAATCCAGGCACATTTTGTAGTTAAGACGTTTTGATTCCATATCTATTAACAGCGATAGGGATCCAAAATCATAATAAAAAATTGAAATAAAAGTGGAGAAAGGCCTGAGGACAGAAGCCTCAGAGAGAGCCCAGTGTCCTGCAATCAAGTGCTATTTTCTATATAGAATAGAGTTCAGGTTAGAAAACACCTCTGAGACCATCAAGCCCAACCTGTGACCAGGTGGCAAGGCTACCACTGAGCCATGTCCCCAAGTGCCACATCCACATTGCTTTTAAATCCCTTCAGGGGTGGGGATTCCATCACTGCCCAGGCAGCTGTGCCAGGGCCTGACCACAATGTAAAGGTCCAAAGGAAATAAATCAAATTTGCAAGATGCACATGTGCACAGGAATTCTCTGAGCCGTTTCTTTACACATTTCTCTGTGTTACACAGAGATTTGACCAGATTCTGCCTTGTTAGGCAAAGACAAAAGCTTTAATTGAAAAAAGAGGCTTTAATTATGTTCAGCATATGCAGTCGGTGCTGGCAATGCCCCTTGGATAAAAAAAAAAAGCCCTCAGGAGCTGAGCTGACACCAGGCAGGGTTGCTGACTTCCAGCTGCACTGAGCTGAGCCCAGTTGTGAGCCAAGCCCAACAGAGCTGGATCCCACAACCCCCCACAACCACTTTAATATGCTCCAACTGGAGCCTAATAAGTACATCTCTATTAGGAACCTAAATGCAGCCAGGACACGGGCTCAGATGTTGGCCTAGGGTTTTTAGTAAAGCCTCTGACACGATTTTGGCCAGATTAACTGGGCCTTTCCCAGATGGGGGCTGAGGCAGCACGTGCCCGGTACCAAAATGACATTTGGATGTGGCCTCTTGTTTTGAAGAATTTGTTTTGCATGTCCTTAAACAGAACCAGGACAGTTGTCCCATCCCTGGAAGTGTCCAAAGCCAGGTTGGACAGGGCTTGGAGCAACCTGGGATAGTGGAAGGTGTCCCTGCCCATGGCAGGGGTGTGGGAACAAGGGGTGAACTTTGGGTGTCTCTTCCCACCCAAACCATTCTGTGATTCTGTGATTCTGTGATTCTGTGATTCTGTGATTCTGTGATTCTGTGCTGTTTCTGCTTTAATTGACATCTGATCATGTCATATGCAGAAGAATTTATTCCACAGACTTTAAGGAAGAGCTGTTGAGTTTATCCTTCTTGCCATTTGTCACCTGCATTGTGGCAAATCAGGGCAGGCCAACCTGCACCTTCAGGAGATGCTGCTGGTCACAGATTAGACATTTCTGAGCCTGTTTCTCCTTTTTGAGGAGCTGTATTGACTCCAGTGCTGATGTGAAATTTGCATTATGAAATGAGTGATGAAGAACTCTCAAGTGGATCACAGCAGTGGCTCAAAACTTCGTGTAACCCCCTTGAGGGCTGAAGCTGAATTCAGGTGTCACCTTGTCCCTGACACAGGGATAACTTCACGTTCAAGCATCGTGGCTTTCAGGTGGATCGTGAGGCATCTTTCAGGTGGAATGTGAGGGTTTTGTTTCATTCTGACTCACCCCTGGCTCAAGAAAAGATTTATTTTTCTCTCCCTGATGTGTAGTGCAATAAGAGCCAAAAGAAGCCTCTGTTTTGTAGGTCACCCTCCCGTTATCCTGCTTTACAGGTTTTAAAGTGCTTTTTCACTCATAGCTCTGTGATTTTCCAGCCTTTCATAAAAGATGGGCTCCAGGTTTCCATGAGGGTCATCAGAAATGAGCACTGTGAGCTGGTCTGATAGAACAGCTGGAGCTGGAGCTGGCTTTCACACAACAAATAAGTAAACCAACCCACGGAGAGGTGAGCTCAAACCCACCCTGCCCTCCAGACTTCTGGAATTTGAAGTTCATTTCTAGAATCCTTCTGTTGCTCCTGGATGTTTTGAAGCCCTTCCCAGACAGACGTGTAAAAAAAGGGAAAACATTATAATTTTATGTTTCAGGTCTATTTATTCGGTATTGTTGTCTCTAATATTGCTGTAAAATGATGTCCTGAGCATGTGCCATTCCAAAGCAAGCTCAGAGGAGAAGAATATTCCAAAGCAGAGACACTTCTGGGGAGAAAGGAAATATTTTCTTTCCTAGGCCCCCTCTCCAACCCCCTGGAATTTGTAGAGTCAGCCTTTTCTGTATCACCAGGGGGTTCCTATTCCTTTGCAATATGGCAAGCTATTTCTTCCCTCTTAAATTCTGTTTCATCAGCAGTTGTGGCTCAGTGTGGGGCTTTTCAGCATTCCACTGATGTTTTTGCAGGTGATTACTTAGCACAGGACTTTGGTGTTGCTGTGGACTCTGCCACAAACATCTGTTGGGACTGACACAGGTAGAGCCCAACATGCCTCCAGGGAAGGCTGGGTTAGAGGTTCTTCCCATCCTATTTTTACAGTTTTTTTGTTTATTCAATTCTGGGTTTTCTCTCTTTTTTGTTTGTCTTCAGCACTGGTTGTCATTATCTGCCCCAATCTTCTTCTATTTTGTTTTGTGATGCCCTAATAATGAGCTTTTGTCATGTACAATGACTACATCTTGTTTTCCCCCTCCTCCTTCATATCATAGTATCATCTGCTTGGGATGTTTTGAGAAAAATGCAACAAGCTATGATAAATCACCCTGTCAAGTTCCCCAGCATTTCAAGCTGTTGCTGAAGTTACAGATAAAACCCAGAGAGAGGCTTTGTGGGGAAGAAAGGTGGGGGAAGGAATTTGGTTCCTCAGCGCCTGCATCTCTCTGGTGCCTGTAATGAATCCACGGGTGGGATGAAACGTGGGGGATGTGTCAACCTTGCTGTTGTTCCTAATGAATCAAGGAGCTATTTTGAAGAGTTTCTCTGTCTCTCAGGAGCTGTTTCCATGTTTGCAAGGTGGAGTTTTTCGTGCGTTTTGAGCAGCTCTGCCTTTCCAACCTGCACCTGCAGTGCAGTAAAAATGTATTTAGCTTTGTATGGGGCAGGTTAGCAGGTCCAGGGGTTGGGTGGAGCTGGCTGAGAACTTTCTGGAGCCCTTTGCAAAGAGTCTGAGGTTTTGCAGCAGGAAGTCGAGGCAAACCCTGATGGTTTCACAGGTGTTGTCTCTGTGTTTATTGTCAGGGATATTTGAGGTGAAAGAGCTTTTTCCTTTTCTCCCAAAGAAGCTTGGTGGCACAAGTGCTCACAAGACATTCAGACTAGTTAGTCTGTGAATAACAGAAGTTTTGGAATTTCCCTTTGTGGTCCCTTCAGCCAAAAAGTGAGTTCTGGCAGAGCAGGAACAGCCTCCTTTCACAGCTGCTGCACCTGCTCACAAATAAAGAGCTACAGCATCCCTGGAGATGAAGGACTTTGGTTTCAGATGAAAGCAAAAGGATGCAGGAAGTCCAAATCCAAGGGGAGGACACAGGATGTGTTTCTTTTCTCTGAGAGCAGCCATCTTAAACTGAAATAATTCCCTGAATTGCAGCTCCTTGTGGCAGATGGAGAGGGAAACTGCCTGGATACTGAGCTGTACATAGCAATGAAAAGCAGAAGAGATCCATGATTACAGAGAGAAGGAAGAGCAAAGTTTTAAAATAGTTCTACTCCCTGTTGCCTCTCTCCCCCAGTGTAGCAATGCTTCAATAGTTTAACACATTAGTGGAAAAAATAGCACCCAGGAAAGGCATCATCCGGAAGAACTGAGATACCATCACTTATCTAGAAATGCTGTGTGCATCAGGAGTGGGACATAAGCCCGGTGTAAATCATGGAATGACAGAATGATTTGGGCCGGAAGGGAGCTTTAAAGCTCATCCAGTTGCAACCCCCTGCCATGGACAGGAAAACTGCCACAATCCCAGGTTACTCCAAGATGGCCTTTGACACTTCCAGGGATCCAGGGGCAGTCACAGCTTCTCTGTGCCAGGGCCTCCCCAATTCCACAGGGAAGGATTCCTTCCCAATATCCCACCTAACCTTGCCCTCTGGCAGTGGAAATTAATGCATAAAGCACAGCCTGACTTGTCCTTGTGCATTAAATTGTGCCGTGGAGATGCCCCTTGGCCCATCCACACCGCTCCCTTTTGGGGACATCCTTGGCACAGTGAGCCTGGCTCTGGCACTACCCCAGGCAATTCCTGGCCCTGGTGGAAAGCCAACACAGGCCAAGGAGCATTCCCAGTGTAGAATCTGCACGTGGAAACCCACCTTGAGGGCCTGAGAGGGGTTAAGGGCTGGCTGTGAGCTGGGCTGTAACATTTAAGCCTCTGGGCCACGGCGAGGTCTCGGGTGCATTTTGTGAGACAGGAATCAATGAGTGATTTTCCCCGACAAAAAGAAGGATGTTTGTTTCTTGCAAACATCCTCTGCAAGAAAAGTTATTATTAGATTACCTTTACACACATATTAGCAAGAATAGTGTCTGGTTGGCGTTAGGCTGGGAATAGACATCTTTGAGCAGAAATGCTCCTACTGAAACACAATTACCAGCCCCAGCTTTGCACAGCTGCTCGTGTGGGGCCTCTGTTGTGCGATGCCAGATGCAAAAATGTCCCTTTGTTCAACAGTTCCACACAGTTTGTTCAACAGACGGTGACAATTTCGTGTCGGGTTCATTCAGCTGAGCTTATCTATAAATTATGGAAATGGCCTGGGATTTCCCTGCCTGGGAGATAACCTGGTTATCTGTGCCACATGCCTGGAGCACAGGCCAGGGATGCAATGCACTCCCAGTGCTTCTGGAATCTCCAACCAAATCTTGCTCTCAGGGGTTTAAACAATCCTGCAACTCAGCTGTTTATGTGGGAGAAAAAAATGTCATGGAGAAGCATTATTTAGAAGAAGAGATTTTTTTTTTCCCCCCACTCTTTTTCCTGGTAAAAGATAAGAAATCACATGTGTGTAGTGCGGATTCATCTGGCTGAGCTTTGAAATCATTGCAGAAAATACCTGTGCTCTGTTTTCCACCCTCCCAGCTGCACAGAGTGGACATGCTCCATGCCTTGGGATGCCAAACTCAGTTTGAAAGTTCCTTGGGACAGAGACCCATCATTCCTTATTATCCCAACAAAGGCCATACATGTCTTGCTGATACAAGATGATATATGATATATCTATCTATCTATCATATATATATGCGAGATATATATATATGTATGTATGTTTAAATAAATATATATATATGTAAAATCATCTTGCCTATAAACCCAGGGTTGTCATGGTGATTTGAAAGCTGCTGTAATGCAGTTAAGCTCATGCACAGACCCACTCTTATTTCAAATCAACCATATGACCACTTACCTTATCTGTAACAGCATCCAACCCACCCCTGGGGGAGCAAAAACTCTCCATAAGGTTGTGCAGCTGCTTTTTTGGGGGCAGTGGGAGCATCCCCATACTTTGGACCTCATCTGACTGCCAGAGGCTGTCAGCTCTTCCTGCACCCCTGAGAATTTTTAATTTTATATTATATTTTATTTAATTTTATAACTAAATTTTAATAAAGTAAATGTT
>JAYDZK010000169.1:110658191-110681965 GCA_034509185.1 Euphonia xanthogaster | reverse complement strand
TATTATATATTATACATTCTATGTAATATATTATACTTTATCGTTTATATTAATTAATTTTATATGATATTTTAAATTTTATTTATTTTACTATTTTATTTAGAATTTATTGTTTATAATAAATAGGCCCTGCTTATTTATAATTTACCCAATACAAACCTGGGCTTTTCGTTGGGGTTTGGGGCTCTCCTGCAGGAAGACCCAGTCTGTAATTCTTAGTGACACCTCAAAAGTCCAGCATGGAGGTGAGAAGATGCTGTTTTGTCCATGTGCTCTTAAATATTCAATGAGGAGACAACCAGAGGTGAGGGAAAAAAAGGAAAGAGGGGTTAATTTTCCCAGCCCTGTAGAGATGCTCTGCAGGGAGCAGTTCAGCTCCCGTGGAGGTCAGTGGGATGGGATCATGTCTTGGGAAGACAGTGTGAAACTAAAAGGAGGGGGAATATTAATATTGAATTTTCAAGGATGGAAAGTTTTGTGCCTTTCCTGAAGAGAGCCTCTCTGTACCCATCATTATTCTGTGTGGCCCTTCCAACTCAGGGTACTCTGATTCCATCATTACGTGCAAAATTTGCAATTTTTTCCCCATTCTGTATGGAAAATTAGTCTGTAGATAAAGACAAGATGCTCTTATATGTAAGATCGATATCTCTACATTATATATCTATACATTATATATGATATTGCAGGTACAACGGAAATTTCACTGTATAAAATTGAATTATTACTTCCTCAAATGCTTTTCAGCACTGGGAAGGACCAGTTTGAACACGTTACTGTTCACTACAGAGGGGGGAACAATGGGTGAAGTTGGGGGGACTTCTACTCTGCCCAGGGACAGGACCCAGGGAACGACTGGAGCTGTGTCAGGAGAGGTTTGGTTTGGATATCAGGAAAGGTTCTTCCCCTCAGAAGGTGCTGGGATGCTGGAACAGCTCCCCAGGGAATGGGCACAGCCCCAAAGCTGCCAGAGCTCCAGGAGCCTTTGCACAGTGCTCTTAGGGGTGCACAGGGTGGGATTGTTGGGGTGCCTGTGCAGGGCCGGGAGCTGGACTGGATGATCCTCGTGGGTCCCTCCCAGCTCAGGACATCCCATGATTCTGATTCCATGGTAACACTTTGCAGCCCTGGGATGAACAACAGTGAAAACCAAGTGGGATTTTAACCTTTTAAGTTGCACATTTTAACTCTGGGAAGCCAAGGAAGTCCAAGGCAGAATGGAAATGTGAATCCTTCAGTGTGTCCTCTGCTCATTATGAGTCCCTGTGGTTTCCAGCAGAGCCATCCAGGGCTGCTCTGGAATGTATGGATGTGGGAAAGGTTGCGGAAAAAGATTATTTAAGAAACAGTATGCAATGATCTGATAAAAGATGACAACATAATTAATATCCTCGAGGAGGCAGAGTTAAAGCTCTATGAGCCTTGCATTTCTCATTTCCTGACTTTTGAGTGCTTAACTGTGCATATTTAATGTTATATTAAAATAAAGGAGAGGAGCACGTTATAGGCAAAGAGCCCCTTTCCTGCTACTTGAGGATGCTGAATTATTTCACGGAAGATGCATTGTTTTGATGGGATCTGCATGATGTGAATTGAAGTGACATCAGCTGCGAGCCACATTTATAATTCTAATTTATAATATATTCGTAAATTGGGCTGTGCATGATTCTCTCCAGTATCAGAGGACGTGCTGCTTTCTGACAGACATCAGCTGAATGTGAAATCACAGAATCCCAGAATGGTTTGGGTGGGAAGGGACCTTAAAGCTCATCACATTCCACGGGCAGGGATACTTTCCACTATCCCAGACTGCTCCAACCTGGCCTTGGACACTTCCAGGGATGGGACAGCCACAGCTTCTCTGGGCAACCTTTAGACATTGGCAATTCCACAGGAGCTGGTGGGTTGGAGCTGAAATTCCTGAAGGAGTTTTGTCCTGATGGAAACAAGAGGAGGCTGAAGCTGTTTTGCTTCTCTGCACGTGCTGCTCCTTAGAGCAACTGGTTTGAACGGGGGAGGAAAACCTGGCCTGGGGAAGTGACCTAGAATGTATTCATGGTTTTGCTGCAGGGGATGGTGGAAGCTCCCTTATTGTAAGACTCAGCTGAAATGAGGTAAAGCTGCTTAGAAACAGATTTCCAAACATAAGGGTAGGTAGTGACTTCTTAAGAAGCAGAGGGGAAGGGGCTCAGTGGGGATTATTCCCAGAGATGTCACTGAGACTCACTACAAATGTTTCCTCTTGTAACTTCTTAGGAGAAAAACCTGAATTCTCAGCAGGCAGTGTCACTGCTCTGCTCTTTAATGTGCCTGCCTGGCTGTGCTTCCACCTCCCAGCTCTGGTGTCAAAGTCACAAATCTGCACAGCCCTGCAAATGGAAGAGCACGTTAAATAATAAATTCCCCAATTAATGCACAGCACTTGGAAGTGGAGAGGAGGTGGAGTATTGAGGTGATGCTGGGGGAATGGCAGGTCTTTGTGTTCATGCCCTGGGCTTGCCATCAGATTTGGGTGGCTGGAGTGGTGTCACGGGAAGTTTAGGTTGGAAATCAGGAAAAGGTTCTTCCCTCAGAGGGTGTTTGGGGAGTGGAACAGGTCTCCAGGGAATGGTCAAAGCCCCAGGCCTGCCAGAGCTGCAGGAGCATTTGGACAACGCTCTCAGGGACAGTTTGGGATTGTTGGGGTGACTCTGCAGGGCCAGGAACTGGGTTGGATGATGTTGCAGGTCCATTCCAGCTCAGGACATTCTGTGATTCCATGAAATCCTGCTCTCATCCTTGTGGTCTCAGAGAATCAGGGCTTTTTTCCTTCACATCTGAATCTTCTCCGTGTTCCAAACACCCAGGAAGGCTCTATCCCAGTACCAACCCTGTGTTGCCCAGCAGGACTGGCCTAGAGGCAGAAGTGCTTTGGCCTAGACAAAATGTAAATTAGGTCATTTTTTCAGGAACTTCAGGAGTTACAAGGCTACTGCATTTATTGTTTTGAAAGTTGGACAAACCCTTGTAAAACATATTTACATCTGTCTCCCAAGGGCACTCCCCGCCATAAATATTCTTATCAGATCAATAAAATGTCTGGATAGGTGTGGAGGGGAGACTGGAATGTGCACAAATGGGCTTTAATAGATATTTCAGGCATTTTTACAGTCCCTGGCACTACTGATGCAAACCTGGAATGATTTTTCTATGGATGTGGACCCAAATCTAGCAGGGATCAGATCAAGACTCTGGTCTGTTCTGTGGGCAGGGAATTGCAAGCAGCTTTCTGCCATCATGAGGCCAATTTTCCTTCACCCAGTCTGTTATTCTGGAAGGGTGAAAATTGTGCAAACTGCATAAAAACACAGGACCAGGTTTGCTGGGGCTGATCGAAGGTCCACCCAGCCCCTTGCTCCCATGGCAGCCACCTAGGCTGGGCCTTAATCTCAGCCTAAACCTGATGAGGTGTGGGAAAAGCATAGCTCAAGCCTTCCTTTTTCAGACAAAACCAGTCAGGTTTGGAGATAAGGTGACTGGAGTAGGAGGTGAGACCTCCAGATTAGAATAATTCCTTCTTTTTCAGAGGGTGTTAGGAGGGAAAGGACAAGCTCTGGGTGCTGAAACATTGTGATGTCATTCCTTGTTATCTTCAAAGAATAAAGATGCAGAGAGGAGGTGTTGTCTTGGAGATTTAGAATGGACTTGAGAAGGAATCTGAGATCCTTCTTTGTGGATCCCTTTGATCCAGCACTTTTCAGACAGTGGAACAGATTTGATGACCCACCTGGTTGACCAGGCTCGGATGGAGAGTTCTTGCTCTGGCCAGATTCCCAAAGCCATCTGCTCCAGTGCCCACTGGCAAATCCCAGCCTCTGGGAGTCTTACTGTATGTTTTGGGACGTGCACAGCTCAGAGCTTGTGCTAAAGAGCAAAAAATTCCATAATATGAGGATCTGGAGCCACTCCTCAGCAGGATTTGCAAGACCTTATGGCATGGAACAAGGAGAGATTTGGATGCCACAGGGAAGCTTAGCCAGACTGGGGGAAGAATATCCTGAATCCTGCTTGGATGTGGTTGTGGAAAAAGCAGTTTTTCAGCTTATTTTGCTGCTACAAACCTTTAAAAGTTGGTTGAGAGGCTGAACTCTGATAATGTGAAAAAACCCCAACAGTGAGAACAAAGTAAAACACCCCCTGTCAGCAACATCCTTTCATCGGGATAAATAGGAACAAAATAATCCTGCCTTTTATAAAGCCACAATTAATTTCTGATCACTGGTAGCATCCTGGATGTTGTCTTCTGCTGTATTTGGACTCCTGACAGAGACAGGAGATGCAAACACTGACTGCCAGGTACCCAAATAATAAAAATAATAAAAAGCTGCCAGGTGATGTAAACTTTGGAGAAGGAATTTCCGTGGAGGGGACGTGAGTCAGGACTCTCTGTGCCATCACTGCCAGCAGGCTGCTATGTAGGACACCGTGTCTTGTGTTCCCTTCACACCCAGTTTGCACCAAAATAGCTCCTCTGGCATCAAAGTCGGAGCTGCAGGAGGAGGAGGAGGAAGAGGAGGAGGAGGATCAGATCCAGGTGCAGTCGCACGGCTGGGAAAAAAGGAGATCCCAGCTTCTCCTCTCTCCTGCTGCCCTCTTCCACGATTCCTTTCCACATGGTTTGATTCGTGTGCTGAGCCACTTCAGAGATCTAAACTGGCACAAAATATTGTGGGTTAGTTTTCCACTGATACAGTTCTCATGGCAAGTTATCCAGAAGGCAGCAAGAGCTCCAGCACTCACCTGGGGAGACTGGGGAGATCTGAGCAAGCCCCTTGCAGCAGCACTTGTGCCTTTGGCCAGGGGGCACCAGCCCCTCAGCTTGTTGTGCTGGTATATTGATTTTGTTTTGGGTTGTAAGGGACCTTAAAGCTCATCTCACTCCACTTCCTGCCATGGGAAACCTTCCACTATCCCAGGCTGCTCCATGCCCCATCCAACCTGTTCTTGGACACTTCCAGGAATCCAGGGGCAGCCACAGCTTCTCTGGGAAACCTGTGCCAGGGCCTCCCCACCCTCACAGGGAACAATTCCTTCCCAATATCCCATCTAACCCTGTCCTCTGGCAGGGGGAAGCCATTCCCTGTGTCCTGTTCTTCCATTCCTTGTCCAAAATCCCTCTCCAGCTCTCCTGGAGCCCCATTAGGCTCTGGAAGGGGCTCTGAGCTCTCCCTGGATCCTTCTCCAGGTGAGCATCCCCAGCTTGTTGAACTTGGTTGCTGGGCCAGTCTCATGGGTCTTCCTTCCTACCCGAATCAGAGGGAAATTTGCCTCAGACCCATTAAGTGCATTCTTTTTGACATTGCTTTCAGTGACTGCTTTGAATGGGGGAGACTTAAGTCTGAATTCAGACTGCTCTCAGGGCATCCTGGAAGTGATTCCAGGTGAGTGGCCCAATGTCCTGGTACAAATATTGCTCAATTATGATGTTTTCCATCACATTCTCTCTTACAAATGTGGATGTTTTATTGATGCAGAGCTAAATCAAGTATCTGCCATCACTACACTCTCTTCCTCCACTCCCAGCTGGCATTTCATGCAGCACATATTGCAGTTTTCTTTTTGAACAGAAGCCTTTTCATCTACTGGAAAGCGGAAAAATGCCATAGGTGACATAGTTTAGCAGCATTAATCACATTAAATCTGTCTGAACTGCTGCAGATGGGGGAAAAAAAAAAGTCCTGTTTGCATGTCAGGGCTCCAGGAAAACTGATTTTCCTTTCAGAGATGAGAACTGCATTTTCCTTTCATTTATCTTAAAGAGAACAGAAACTTGGGTCTGGAAAGGATTCCCTGGGTCAGCTAATGTGGTTCCTTGTTATTCTGGGCAACCATCTTACAGAATCCTTCCCATAAAAATGGATCAAGTGCCATTTAATACCTAGTGAGGTTTTTCTCACAGATATTCCTGTTGTGAGAGGAATAACCTCATTTATCCGAGAGTAAAAGATTTTGGTTGTAATGTTTTTTATTTAATTTCCACGTGTCTTCATGGCCAATTGAGCCACAGCTGTGGTTCAGATTCTCTCTCCAGCCCTGTCCACATCTGCTGGTTGCTCATGGGCCTTGGACAGGGGACAGAAATGCTTTGGAGGACTGGGATAACGTGGAATGGCAATTCTGCTTTGCCAGATGGTGCCATTTTTTAGGAGAAAACTGTCAGTCATTGCCTGTTGGACCTATTCCTTGTGCCATCCACTACAACAAAGCTGCTAATGGATGATTTGGGAGGTTGAAACCATGGAGGATTTAGGGATTTTCTTGCATTGGAGCTTGAGTAAGCTTTTCATCAGTGCAGGAGTTGAGGCTGTGGATTCCCAACACAGCACAAATATAGGGATGGAGCAATGAACAGGCACCAGGATGGGGTGAATTTTCCTGAAGTTTAATCATTGAATCATTGGAAAAGACCTCTATGATCATCCAGGCATCATGCTCTGCTGCCAAGGAGCGGGGGGAGAGGCTTGGTGGCAGAATCCTGGGAGATCCTTGAATAGGTCCCACTGGCTTGCCAAAAAAAGCTTGTTTTGACAGCCAGTTTGATCCCAAAATCATGGAAATCTTTCCTCGGAAATCTTTCCAAAATCTTGGAAAGATTCAGCACCCTGCCACTCTGAGGTTGGCTGATGCAGGTTCTGGTTCAGCAGCACAGTGGAGATCAGCTCCTAAGGCTTAGAGATATCATGGAGGTAGAAATCACCTAATTCTGAAAGACTTATCTGCAAAATATCATCCAGTGGGAGAAGGTGGATGGAAATGCCAGAGCCAAAGTGCCATCCAAATGACAAATGACTGAAGACTGCTCGCCCCAGCTCATGTCATCAGCAGATAAATCACTGGAATAATGTTTTCAGCTGCTTGATAATGTACAGGTGGAAGAAAAAAAACCCAACACAATAGTGCTAATTAATATGAAACAGATTAAGAGATGGCCCAAACAGCCTCAGAAATCGTGCAGCATAATAGTTCTGTAATGTGAATAAACTGTGTAGGAAATGCTCTGGACAGTCCCAGCCTGCCAGTCTGCTGTGGTTAATGTCCATGTCTCTATCCAAGAGATTTCTTGGATGATTCTGTCCCTGGATTCCACTTGCCTCATTAAGAGGTGCTTCATGGGGGAAGGTTGAAGAGCAGAGCCTGGTTTCATCCATGGTATTAATTACTACACATAATTTTAATTTACTTTTGGAAACAGGTTGGCCATGTGCAAACTGCCCTTGGGAATGATCCTTGGCCCCCCATCTTTTAAACTGTGCTGGGAAAGGATGGGAAAGGGAGTTAGTGGGATAAAAACATGCTGTGGACTGCTCTAAACCCTTTCAGTTCTGATGATGAAGTTCTTCTACCTGTGCCCATCACTGAGGTTGGAAAAGCCATCCAAGACCTTTGAGTCTAGCCATTCCCCAGTGCTTCCAAGGCCACCACTGATCCATGTCCCCCAGTGCCACATCCACATGGCTTTTAGATCCCTCCAAGGCTGGGGACTCCCCACTGTCCTGGGCAGCACAACCCTTTCAGGGCCCTTTTTAGCCTTTTTTTTCTAATAGTTGAAGATTTTGCTTTTCATGCCTGGATTTAAATCTTCCTTTTTCATCCTTTTCTGAGTGCTCAACTCTTGATGATCAGTTGGTTGTTTTTCCATGGCTTTCCAATCCTCTTCGTATTGACCAAGGAGCTGTTGGCACTTCCAGCTGTGGCTGGAACTTGCAGGAGATGGGTGAGGTAGTGGGGGCCTGGAATAAGGAATATTTGGCTTCTGTCTTAATGGGAAAGGAGGACCTGGAAGTGTAGACATGTAGTGCCTCAACCACAATAATTCCTTGAAATATGCTGGCACAAATAATCAAAGCCTTTGCAAGCACCCAGAAAATCCTTGTAAGCAAGAAAAGACAACCAGGTCTACATGGAACTGCTGGAAAGTCAGTGGGAAATTTGCTGGAAGTCTGAAGTCAGAGAATTTAACAAGAGTTTTGATATTTGTTCTGTGTCAAAAGAGAAAGTTGCGTTGAATGGAGCTCACAGGGCTCTGGTTTAGGCACTTTCCACTCTCGTATTTGGAGTGGAAAACAGCAAGGCTGGAAGATATGGGAAAAGATTGGGAAAATATCCATTGGGAAACCTGGAAATGGAGCTGCTTCTGCTGTGGGACAGTAGGATGACTGAGAGAGCTGGGGGCATCCAGCCTGGAAAAGAAAAGGCTCCAGGGAGACCTTAGAGCTCTTCCAGCACCTGAAGGGGCTCCAAGAGGGTGATTGGACAATACTAAGTGCAGAACACAGTTTACACATGAAATAGAATTAATTCTTTTGGAAAAATCTGGTGAAATGAGTGTTAATTACCATGGTGGGGGAGTTGGAACTAAATGATCCTTAAGTCCCTTCCCACCAGAACCACTCCATGATTCTATTTCCAGCACCGCTCCTCTGCAAACACTTCAGAGTTTCAACCTACAGAATCCATTTATTCTATGTTTGGTTCAACTTCTTCAGGAGAATCACAGTCCTTCATGGGAACTTGATTATCTCATTTCTAGACGTCAGCCCCAGATACAAATGAGAGCAATTTCTGATTCTTGTGTCATTTTATGGCTCTGGATGTACAGAAGGGGTTAAATCTCTCTCCCCATCCTGCACACACACAGAGAGCCCAACGCAACACTTTGTTCCATGTGTCTGCTGGGCAACTTGGGAGAGTTTTGCTGGCATGTGGGAGAGACCTGCAGGAGTCAAGTGCAGCATTAATGTGAGATCCCAGTGGCTTCGGGGGAAGCTCATTACTGACCTGGCTTCGGCATCTTCATTTACAGTAATGCTTTAAATATTTAATCCATCTCTCCTCCTTTCCTGTCATGGGCCATTTTCCCTCAATTGATTCCTTGTTTGGGGTGGGGGGCAGGGATGGCTGGAATGCATTTATGTTAGTGGAATTCTATAAATTATCCTCATTAAGAGGCCTGGTAACAACAGGCCAGCGTGGGATTTGTCAAAGTTTTGCTTTGCACTTTTTGGCCTCAGGTTCCCAAAGCATTTCAGAGGCACTCACTGGGTAAAGGTGAGGAGCAATGCTTTGCTGAAAGTTTAAAAATCAGAGGGAAGAGAAGTGGAAGGCTGGCATGAAAATCATGGAGTGGTTTGGGTTGGAAGGGACCTGAAAGAACACCTTGTTCCCACCCTCCCACCATGGGCAGGGACACCTTCTGCTATCCCAGGTGGCTCCAGCCTGGCCTTGGACACTTCCAGGGATCCAGGGGCAGCCACAGCTTTTCTGGGAAACCTGTGCCAGTTTCTTATCAGTTTTCCCAGCAAAAAGGTGCATGGTCTTCATGGCTGCATCTCCTGGGACTCCTCACCAAGTCAGGCAATGCCACGGCTCCCACATGGTCATGCAGTGCCCTCGTATCACACAATTCAGCTCTGCTGCAAGTACAGATGTTGCAACATCTGCCTTACAAGCAGGCACATAGAGGGACAGACAGGGAAGGGACCTGCTCCAGCCTCTTATTCTGCAGCCTCATAAATCTTCAGTTGATTTACAGGATCACAAATCAAATTTTCCCCAAAGACAATTTTTTTTTGTGATATTTTTAGTGAGATCTCTAAGCCTCTCTTTGTAATCCCATGAAATCGGCATCAGGCAGGATATGAAGACAGTCAGGAAAATCATGAAAACAGTATCACATCTCTGGGGCTGTAAAGGGGTCTTGGAGTGCAGTTTGGCCTTGTACTTGACCACAAGATCTCTGTATGAACCCTATAAAGAAAAAGAGGGGAGATATTTGCCTTTCACCAAGCCAGGCTTGGAGAAGAGAATAAAACCCTTCAGTAGCTGGGGCCAAATGCTTTTAATAGGCAGGAAAAATGGGGTTTCAGCAAATGTTCTTTGAAGGAGAGTCACAGTTTTGGATTGGAAGGGATGTTAAGGATCACCAGTTCCAGCTCCTGGCATGGCTCCACTTGACCGCATTGCTCAAAGCCCCATCCAGCCTGGAGAGGACAACAAAAATATTAAAAATAAATCAAATCCTTTGCACATTTCCTCACTGTTACTGATTTTTATTTATCAATCAGCCAAGAAATGCTCAGGTGTGTCAGACATGCAGCATCTGTGTTTGCACTGCCAACCTTAAATCTGGTGTCCTCAGTTAGCTGGAACAACAAATTAAAAGAAAACACCCCCAAGCCTGACCTGTTCCTTGATAGCTCAGCATGAAGTGCTATCCCACAAGTGGCACAAGAGTTTTTCTGCAAATACCACTGATCCAGCAGAGAAGAAAGAGAAAGCCAGGTTCATGCTCCGTGGAAAGAGGGTATTTTCATTTCAAGGAACATTTATTTTCATCACAATACCTGGTAATACCACCCATTATTACACAGCTAAAATGCTCAGCCTTTGAACCCAGAAAATGGTGTAGGACTCAAGGACCAGGCTCTGTCCAACTCCATTTCTGCTGCCACAATTTAAGCAGGGATTTGAGGAGTGGGCTCTGAATACCCACAAATTGCAGAACAAACACTGCTGCTGTTGTTATTGATGGTTTGTGTCCTTGATACAAGTGCTGCATCTCAAGGAGAGGCATATTCATGGATGGTCCAGTGCTGACTTTCTTGGAACCCCTCATTTCAGTTTTGTTTGGTGAGTGCTGCAGGCTTTGAATGAAGATGCAACGTTTCATTTACTCCCCTCTTTTCTTCCCTGGAAGCTGTCAAAGGATGAGAACTGTGATTCTAATTGAAAACATCCCAACAAAGCCTCAAAATTATTGTAACTGAAATTAAAAAATGTTATTCTTTAACTACTGTTAGGCTTCACCTTGAAAAACCATGCCCGACCTTCAAAAAGGAATTTCATGGCTAATAGTGAGAAGAATTTGATAATTTAGCAGATATTGACCATTCCTTTTCCTGTATGGTCACAAAGAAACCTCAGCCTTCTAATTGAAAATGTGAATTGCTTTGACCTGGAATCACACTGAGGAATTCTGGCACCTCAGTCTTGCCAGTGGAGCTGGATGCTCCCCATTTTAGGGATGTCTGACAGTTCCTCTCAGAAGTCTCTTCCCTCAGCTGATTGATACTTCAGCAAACATTAATTTGGGGTGGGGGGGTGACATTTTCTATGCCAGTTTTCTGCCTCCTCAGAGTGATATTTTTAAAGTTCCAGCCAAAATTGTTGGGAGCAGGAAGCTGGAGAAAAACATGTTGTTTTCAATTCTAAAATATTTCTCCCAGCCTGTCTACGAGGAGCTTTGGTACCTCCCTGCTGCAGAGCAGGGATCTGAATTTCAGGAAGGAGGCATTTTTTGCGCATATCCTGCTTTTTTTTTTTTTTTTTTGCTTTTTTTTTTTTTTTTTTTTTATCTCCCAATGGAAATTTCCCCGGCTTTTCTTAATTTACAGACATTAAAAAAATTCAAAAACCAAAAAAAAAAAAAAAAACAAAGCCAAAAAACCCAAAACACATTTGGGAGAGATGTCACAGCATTTAAAAGCTGAAGCCCTCAAAAGATGCTGCAGAGGGATGTGTTGTGCTGTTCTGGCTGTGCCTGCTCCAGCACCACGGTGTGTTTTCCAAGAAGACAGGGGTGACTCTTCCCATCCTGGCTGATGTTTGCTCTTTAAAAATTTGGGAGCCAGGATCTCCTGGGGGTTTAAAGTGATTTTAAAGTGATGAGGGACAAGCTGCCCTGCTAGAAGGCAAAAAAATGAAAAAAAAAATCAAATTTTAAGGGGGAAAGAAAGACAGTGTTGTGGCAAAGAGAGGGGAACAAGAGAGGAAATGGGGGAGAAATGTTTTAGGGCTGCTCGGATGCATTGGAGGGGGAGATGGGGCCAGGGGAGCCAGACCTGGTGATGAAAAGGAAAAATAATTCCCATTTCTTGGCCCAAGGACTGTTTATCACAACACAAGCCAGCAGGGTGACAATTTAAATCATGAAATCATTGCATCCCAGCATGGCTTGGGTTGGAAGGGACCTCAAAGGCCACCAATTCCAAGCCCTGCCACAGGCAGGGACACCTTCCATTATACACAGCTGCACCCCTTCTCCTTTTCCCTGTTTTTAGCATCCCATACACAGCACATGATCCTGCAGCTCCTCATTTCCCAGGGAACACAGCTTGGAGCACAAGAGCCGTATCAAAATCCCCAGAACAAAGTGCTCGGTGGTGGATTCCATCATCCCAGCAATCCCAGGGAACATCCCCTTCTGCAGCGTCAGGTGTTAGAGAAGGAGCAAGACACGCTCGGAGAGGGGAAAAAGAAAGGAAATCAAGCTGCTTTCATGTATTCTTTGTAATTATTTTTCCCCTGTTGTTCAGAATTCTAGTTAAAAAAAAAAGGAAAAAGAAAAAAAAAAAAGGAAGGAAAAGAGGGCTCTAACATTTACTGGCAGTAATCATTGCACCATCTGCTCCGGGAGCTGCTTCCAGAACACACGTTCTCAGCTGCTGAGCAGTCAGCTCCCATCCCTTCCTCTCAGAGACAGGGATGCCAGCAGTTCCTAAACTGTAACAGCATGAACAAGCCTTTTTATTTTCTTTTTTTTTCTTCTTTTTTTTCCCCTCTCCTCTTTTCCCCTTTCAGTTGCTGGATTTTTATTTTTTTTTTTTTAATAAGGCAGGAGAGTTTGGATTTTTCACCAGATTGTTTTTAAGACAGCTCTTCCCGATTTGAGGTTCCTCATCTGAGCACATGCTGGTGGCAAAAATATGGAGAATTTTAATATTTTAATATTTCAGAGTGCCCCAAGGGAGGTTGCTTTGTAGTAGAGCTTCACTGGGCTGCTCTCAAGGATGGATTTATCCCATGTTTCTTCTGGGGGGAAGCTTTCCTGGTGGGATCCCCTCCCACCTGGGCATGGACACCTCTGATTTCTGCTCTCATGATTCATAACTAAGCTCAGCTCCAGCTTCTTCCCCTTCTCTTCTGCATGCAAAGTCAGCACTGAGCTGTTCAATATCCCTGCCTTCCTTAGACATCCCAAATCCATCAGGGAATCACAGGATATGAGCCAGGAGGGGATTCCTCACCACCAAACAGGCTGAAACTTGCCCTCTCTGTGCTCCTGCATTGCTGCCCTTTGGCTGGTGGGGAGCAGAAGCTCTTAAGGAAATATATAACAAATTTGGAGGGCAGGGGTGACATAAATTAGCTAGCCCATCCTGTCCTTGGATGCTTCTGTGTCACTGACACCCCAATCTGTGGCTCTTGAGCCCTCTGCTGTTGTTTCTCTCAACAATAACAACCCACGGTCTCTGTTTGTACATTTAAATTCAGGAATGAAAAAACATCCCTCAGTGCAAGCCCCTCTTCGGCCCTCCCACTGCAGAGCCAACACTTCCCAAAGAAATGAGGCAGAGTGGATGCAGAGCCCATTAGGCCTGTCCCAGGAGGCAGGGATCTGTAGCTTACAGATGTGCTCAGAGAGAGAAATCTGCATTAGGAAAAAGAATTCCTGCTTGACCGGCAGATCTGTGCTAAACCACACGACTGGAGGTGCAGCTTTGCAGGGAGAAGGGACTCTGTGGGATGGCTTTGTGTGATTTTGTCTGGGTTTCACTGCAGCAAGAGCAGATTTACTCCTTTACAAGCAGGAGAAATGGGATTTCTCCCTCAGCCTCGTGCACTCGCTCTCAAGCTGGATGGGTGTTTTCCCATCCAGAAATCAGGGTTTTGGCTTTTGGGGATCAACATTTGATCCAGCTGAACAGTTGTTTTCACGTCTGGAAATCAGGATTGGGTTTTTGCTGGGTAAGCATTTTATCCAGCTGACCTGTAAAGCTTGGAGCCTCAAAAGCACTTTGGGAATCTCCCTTATTCCTCGAGGCACTGCCTGCGTGCACGAGCCTCTGGATTTTCACAGGCTGTGACAGTCCCACCAGTTCTCTGCTGCCATTTAAAAAAATACAAATTTCTGGGGTCAAAAGGGTCAGACAGATGATTTATAAAAATATATTTATCCTCCTCATAACAGGGGATTGTGACACAGGCTGGATCAGAAGATGGACAGAAGTAGCTGGGAAGACAAGAAAAGGAAGATAAAATGAGGAAGCAGGGAAACAAGAAAAATGGGAAGATGTTTGGAGCTGAAAGGGCTCCCAAATATTGGTGCCCATTTCAAATATTCCCTCTCCAAGGCAAGCCCATCCATTGACCTCCTGTTGCTGGTAATGGAGACAGGAGCTCCTCATAGTCCTATTGTTCCTCTCTAAATGATTCTTAGATGTAGGGCTGTGTGGTAAAGGGGAAGAGGAAGATTCCTTGCAGGATGGTTGATTTTTAGGACTAAAAGACCTTTCACACCTAGGGATGGGCAGGTGCTGGTGCTGTCACTGGGTGAGTGGCTGTGTCACACAGTCAGCCATGGGACACAAAGCCATTGTGTCCATTGCTTTCTGAAGAGAATGCCAAAAAGAGAATTGAAGAGAATTGCCACAAAGCCATTGCTTACTGAAGAGAAAGAGGAACAGTCCATGCTTGGGAGGTTGGGAAAGAACAAACTGAATCACCTCATTCCTTGCACGGATGCACAGATGCATAAGTGGGGATTAAGGGCAGCAGATTTGAGACCATCCGTGGTGTCAGGCACTGTGGGAGAGGCCATGCTGACTTGTGAACTTGGATCTGTCGCTTGGACGAGGCTGGGAAATCCTTTCATGTGTTTTTTCTGCCCACTCCAAGTTCTCTGGGTGGTGGCAACCCCGTTGCTCCCCCTGGAGAAAGGACAGCATGGCAGGGCTGTCAGCTGCTGGTGCCTTGATCACAGTGAGTGCCTGGACTGAGCGCCCTTGTTCCTTCCAAAACCCCTCCAAATCCCTCCCAGGACCCCCACAGAGATGGACACAAGGAGGCAGCCAAAGGGAAGCAGTTGTTCTCCAAAGGAAGGAGTCAAGGGGTGTTGCTAATGCTGGGATTCCTCAGAGCAACACGTCCTGGGGCAGTTGCTGTGCCAGGAGAGGCACCGAGCCACGCGCAGCTCCTCCAAATGCTCCCTTGGCTTCAAGAGAAGAAAAAGGCAGGGGACAAGGCACAGACCTCAGCGGAGGTGGGGAGGTGTTTTGGGGGGCCCCATCACTTTTACTTGCTGTAGCAGCCTATAAATGAACAATTTGGAGGTTTCATAACGCTCTTAATTAGGACAAACTTTAAAAGGACCACTTGGCACTTGTGCTACCTGCAGCAGGCCAAGTCCAAAATGAAACTGATTTTTCTCTCTTACCTACATTCTGCATTCAGGCAGCTGCTCCTAACAGGTGCTCGCTCTCTTCCTAGCAGATGGTGACAAAAAATGGGTTTGTTGGCAGGTTCTGCCACGGAGCAGCCTTCTTATCACACATATTGATGTGTATACAAACACACACGTGTTATCAGGTGTTGGGTTTCAAAAGGAATTCTCCTTCTGAGAGAAGGTCACTCACGTGGGGGGTTTAGCCAGGATGGTCTGTGCCTGTCTCTTTTGTTCCCTGGGTCTAAAGGCATTTGGGGACTTTGCTGCCACGTCAAAACCCCACAAAAATTTGGCCATTAGTTCAGATCTCCTGGTGTATCTGAGGGTGTTTTAGGAGGAGCATGTGGTGTTAGGCTGTGTCCCTTCATATCTATCATAAATCCTTAATTGCCTAAATAGCAGTTAACTCCAAAAAAGGCAGGTTTTAGGTGGGGAATAACCTGATGTTTTTCTCCTTGCTCTTGGTTGTGGTAATATAATAGAAATGCAGAAATCAGAGTAGGATGTGTTGGAAGGGATCTTAAAGATCGTCTCGTTTCAAGGATCTCTCTCTTTAAATAAAACAACCAGTTAAGAAGGTGCAGTGGAATAGAGACACAGCAATGCCTTTAAACAAAGAAATCCAAGTGCAGGGTTTTATCCTGGGAAATGCACCAGGGCTCTGAGTGCTGAAGTGTTTGAAGCTGCAGGGAAAGCACCCAGAGAGAATTTGTGCTGTATCCATCACCCAGCGAGAGGCAGCTGTCAAACAAATCCCTTTGGTTCTTGACTCTGCTTCCACCTCCCAGATTCTGCCTGGTGAGGGCTGTGAATTTGTCAAAATGGTGCAGAGCGATGCCAGGTTTGGGGAACTGGGGAACTTTTCCTCTTTCTATTCCTTGTGCAGGGAGCACCAGGCAGAGCCATCCTCACCCTGCTTTGCTGCTCATTTCAAAGGAGCAGCCTGAGCCAAGAGAACCAGATGAGGGTGACATCTGGCCATGGAGCCTCTGCCAAGTCACTGCTGTTCTGTAGCTGGCAGGAAGATGATGTGCTGAAAATGCCAGGTTCTCTCTGAAATGTAAAGTGCATTCCCTACATTTTCTTTGCTTCCTCTCCAGCCTCAATCAGCTCGGTATTTTGTTTTACTAATGGCCAAATTCAAATCTCCTTTCCAGACACACAAATCCATTCCAGTGGTGGTGGGTGATTTATACAATGAGTGGAATTTGACCCTGAAGTCCAAAAGGGTCTTGTATTTTCTAAGCTTCCTGACAAATTAACTTGTTGACTGTAAGTCTCATTCAAATCTCAGCCCCTGTGGGGTGTGTTTATGCTGAGGGTCACTAATCAAATATATTGGAATTGTTTGTACCTAAAATCTTCCAGGAGGGAGCAGGCAGAGCTTGGGGCTGGTGGAAAAGCTAAAGAAGCTCAGGAGGTTTCTTCCACTGATACTTTTCTGGAAGCCTAAGGTACACCCCTTTAATAAAAAAAAATCACTAGAGCTGATCAAGAAGCCTGAGAAAGAAATCTGCTGCTCCTAAAAGGTAGGGACATTCGAAAGAAAGTTTTGGGGTTGGAACTAGATGTGCTTTAAGATCCTTTCTAGCTCAAACCATTCTGTGATTCTGTGATTGTAGGTGCCCTGTACACACAGTTACTCCCTGTTGTGCCCAGAAGGAGTAGGCATGGTGTGGGAAGGAGCTGAAGCTGTAGGATTTACCCTGTTTCCTTATGAAGCATTTTTATTTTCACCCTTGTTGCTGAACTCTCAGCACTTTTGGCAGCTGTGAAACAGTGCTGGGTTTGCAGCTGCTGTTCTGCCCAAGTGCATCTTTTCCTCCTCCTCTGGTAAAATGGTCTTGCTGCAACAATTTTCACAATTGTGGAAGAGAGGGGATTTTATTGAATCATGGACAGGCTGGGAGAACTGGGAGTACCCAGCCTGGAGTAGAGAAGGATCCTGGGAAATCTTAGAACCCCTTCCAGAGCCTAAAGGGGCTCCAGGAGAGCTGGAGAGGGACTTGGGACAAAGGATGGAGGGACAGGAGAAATCATTACAATTTTATATTTAACTTCATCAAAAGTTACCCTCTATCTACATCATAGGAATAGCTGAAAATGTTTTGAATAAAAATCAAATTTTATCAGATTTGTCAAATAGGGGGAGACTTTTGCATTGAAAGATTTATACAGGTACCATAACTAACTTGAACCCACCCAGTTGATCAGAGGGATGGAGCATCTCTCCTGTGAGAAAATGCTGGAAGAATTGGGATTGTACAGCCTGGAAAAGAGAAGCTTTGGGGTGACCAAATTGTGGCTTCCAGTACCTGAAGGGAGGCTGGAAGAAAGATGAAGAGGGACTTGGGACAAGGGATGGAGGGACAGGACACAGGGAATGGCTTCCCACTGCCAGAGGGCAGGGATAGATGGGAATTTGGGAAGGAATTGTTGGGTGTGAGGGTGGGGAGGCCCTGGCACAGAGTGCCCAGAGAAGCTGTGGCTGCCCCTGGATGCCTGGAAGCTTCTCTGTGCCAGGGCCTCCCCACTCTCCTGAGGAACAATTCCTTCCATATATCTTAACCTAAATTTCCTCTCTCCCAGTTTGAACCAATTCTCCCTTGTCCTGTCGCTCCAGTTCCTGATCAGCAGTCCCTCTCCACCTTCCCTGTCCAACACTGGAAGGTGCTTTGAGGTCTCCACACAACCTTTTCCAGGCTGAACAGCCTGAAATTCCCCAGCCTGTCTCTTAGGGGAGGTTCTCCAGTCCTTTTATGAACCTCATGGCCTCCTCTGGACTTGCTCCAGCAGTTCCATGTCCTTCCCATGCTGGGGACACCAGAACTGTGTGCAGCATTCCAGGTGGGGCTTGACAAGAGCAGAGGGGGGAAGTCACCTCCCTGTTCTTGGCACATGTTCCTGTTATGTTTTGTTGTAGAAGATCATTCCCTGCTGTGTGGGTGGTGCTGTTCTTGGTATTTACCTTTTCCTCACCCCTGGGATGGACAGGAGCACTTGGGTGTGAACACCCAGCACTCCCAGTGTGTCCTTGCAGCCAACCAGGCTGCCGTGGGTGCTCTATTTCCCCATCTATTCAATTCCCAAGGGATTTTGCATCAGGCTAAAAATCTCTTCATGGGTTTCTGGGCCCAGCACGCAGCTGCAGCATTAATAGGCTCATATGTTCACAGCACAATGTATGTGATGCAGGCTGCACCCTTAATGCTTTCCTTGGGGAAACATTTGTCCCATTTATTCTCTTTGTGGTCAAAAGCACATCACACAAGCTGCAGCTCTGTGTAGCTGTTCTGTATCCCAAATGCTGCATGCTGGGCTTTGTGGGGCTTCTGTTCCCTCACATTTGGATTAAAAAAGACCCAAGACCTGGGTTTGTGTGTTTGTGTAGCCCTTCAGAAAATGAGATACTTAGCTGAGACTAAAGGTCTTAAGTTAAGCTTGATGATACATCATCTTAAAATGTAATCCATAATCTTAAAATTGTATCTGTGATAGAACTTCTCAGATTATATCCTTATAGCTGCTTTAACCCAAATACTCAATAATATGCCCTATATTGAGGGCTGGGCAGATCAGCTGAGTTGTTGCAGTATAATCCTGCCTTGGAATTGGGCTGGGGAATGTGAGCAGTGTCACATCTCTGAGTGCTAAACTCAGACTCTGAATCCAGGCTTGCTGCTCCCTTTGTTTCACAAGGAGAAGGTTTTTGTAGGAATAGTAATTAACCTGCCCTGTAAGCAGAGCTCCCCTGAAGGCAGTTTCCAGTGAAGTCCTGCAGCAAAGTGCTCCATGAGCATTTCAGAGCCCAGAAAGCCATGAGAATGCTCCTGTGTCTCCCTGAGGGGGATCCAGAGGGGCTCTCTGCAGTCTCCTGTGACTGGATCAAAGCCCCAGTGAAGGAGATTCCCTCAATAAAATCCACCCAGCAGTAACAGCCTGGAGTCCACTCCAAGCTGGCTGCCAGGACTTTGGGAGAGCCTTTATTTCAGCTAAGCCAGATGGCAGAGGAAAAGGGGTCATGTTGTCATTGCTGACTTGGATGACCCCGTGACACGGGGTGACCTTGACTTAAATAATCATCCTCCTCTCCCAAGTGCCCATCACTCCTGTTCTGTCAAGCAGATACACACAGCAGATCCAGGCACGAGCAAAAAGGGGTGATGGATTTGGGTAATAAATAATTGGTTTTGAGAGACAATGCTCAGAAATGACTATTTATAAACTCCCTTCTCAAGCCCTGTGAGCAGCAGGAGCTCTGAGGGTAATCCTGTGTGGCTCCCATGTCTTTCTCCTGCTCTGTTCAAAAGAAATCAGTGTTGCTTGTCACAAGACTTTACTCGTTGCTGATGTCAAGAGTTTCCTAATGTCATTTGGAAGGTCCAGGACATGGGAATATCAGTGGTTTGTTGTGTGTTTACTGCTTTTCTCAAGTCTCTGATGTGGGGAGGCTGCATAACCTGCAGTCATCCACTGGGGCCATGCTGGTATTTTAAAGGTCACTCCAGTAATTTTGTGCTTGCTTAAAAGCAAACAAACAAAAACCCCCAAACTTTTAAATTCTGCACATAACAGAGTAGAAGAATTGCTGTTCTCTGCTCATTCTTTTGGGGAAGCAAATGTTTGCTCTGCTGTCCCAGCAACCAGAGAGAGCTGGGTTGGGCAAGCCCAGGGGCTGGACTCTGACATTTCCTCTTGAATAACACTCCTGAAGTTCTTGTTCAAGTGGTTTTGGAAATTTTTTATGTTGCTTGGGTACTTTGTTTTTAAGAGGTAGTGACACCCAGAGAGAGGGAGAGGTGTCACAAGAAAAATAAACCCGTGAGAGAATGAGAAAGACATGCAGCATGAGGAAAATCAGTGGCTTTGAATTTTAAATCACCTCTGAGCAGCATCTCAACTCATGCCCCTGAAAGGGTTTGTAAACTGACTTGGGATCTGTAAGCAAGGAGAGATCTGAGGAGAGAAACGAACTTTTAATACAGCATTCCATTGATTAATGATGGCACAATTAAGCTGAAATCACTACAACTAACAGTCCTTGTTTTTCTTTTGTCTTCTTTTTTTTTTCTTCCCCTGACCTTGTACCAAATCTTTTCCACTCCTGATGCGTTGGGGAGCAGCAGAACTCACCCAAAGGTAAGGGCTTTTATCAGTGTGTGAGACTTGTCCTATCACTTGCTTACTCTTGGGTTATCCAAATATTAAAAGCACTTTGCAGAGCTCTGTTGCTGATCAGCTGCTGAGTAAGAAACTCGAAGCATCTCCTTGTTGCAGAAATGCTCTGTACAGCCTGTGCCAAGAAATGAGTCAGAGGAACAAATGAGAACATCCACACTCAGCACTGCAGACTCTGAATGGAGGATATTTGTTCTTTGTGGGCTTTTTAAAAGCATTTTCTGGTATTTGTGTTAAAGCAAACTCATTTTGTTTTTATGGTCCCGTGACTTTGTGCTTGTTCTGAAGACTCTGCCCTGGCAGATCAGGGTTCAGCTCCATGGTTGTGCTCATACAGCCAGTGGTGTTTTACTAAATGTTCTGAAGGCTTGGGATGCTTTAATAATGTGTTTAGCAGTAAAATTAATTCAAAGTATAAAAAAAAAAAGCACCATAATTTTTAATACACAAGCTGTTGTTTCCTCAGTTAGAGGATATAAAATAACTACTTTATCTCTTGATGCTGGTACATCAGTATAGTATTGGGGGGAAACAATGTATTTTTGGAGATAAATTATTTAAATTTCAAGGCTTTTGCTATGTTAAGCATTTTCATAAATGTTGGCAGTCAGCAGTGTAACAATGCAGGACATCCAGAGGGGAAATCTTAAGCTTAGAGGGGAAATCCAGAGCCAGAGAGCCCCACATTGCACTTCCCTTTTCCTACATCCTACAGAATAAATTTTGTGAATGTAGGTCAGACATTACCCTAATTAATATTTTTCCTTTTAGATACATACCCAGGGGAGCTGTTTTTGCAAACATCTGTCCCAAAATGCACATCAGGCAAAGGTGCCTGTGGACCTTTCGATGGATTTATGGCAAAATTTAAAGTTTTCTATTAAAAATATTGAAGTGCTGCTCTTTTCATGATAAAACTGATTTATTTTCTATTATTCTTTGCAAATCTTAGACTTTGATGGCTGCTTTGGTTTGTCATGGAATGTAAATAAATACATACTCCTCTTGTATGGAAAGAGCTTCCTACCCTAAGGCTTGTTTTTAATTTATGCAGACAAGAGGCACGGGGAGATGGGAGGCAGAAAGAGCTAGAGGACATCTGTCAGTTTGCAAAAGAGAAACTCTGGTGAAAAATGCATTGCAAGGATGGGTTTGGAGGGAGAAATGGAGAGGTCCTTGACATCCACTGGGTTGGCACGTGGGGAGTGAGGCTGGCACAGAAAGGAACAAATAGAAACAAGGAACAAATTAAAGCATACAAGAAAATGAAGTGTTTGTTTAGGCTTCAAACTCCTGGAAAGGAAGGAATTCCGTGGGAATGTGTGTTGAGTTCAGAATGTCAGAATGTGAATAACGTGTTGGATTTGGCAGCAACTGTTCTGAGGTGTCCTGGTTGTTTCTCTGCAGGTGTTTGCATATGATCACTGCTTTTGGTCTATGGATGAATCTGTCAAAGAAAAATATGCAGGTAATAATATTTACTGTGGCTTGCTTGTCTCCAAGTGGGAATGATCTGATTAAAATACAGTCCTTGCTGCAGGGCACAGGCCATATGGCACAAAGTGCTGTCCCTTCTATGACTGGCTGCTGTCAAAAAAGGGAAAATCTTCAATCATTCCAGTTTCTTTTCACTAAAGATGACAATAGCAGTGGGCACTGCCACCCCTTTGCACTGCAGAGAGTGGAGAAAGCCAGCACAATGATGCTTTACTCCTGTTTACAGCTTTATTTAAAATACTGCTCCAACTCCATCATTTTAAATGCATCAAACCCTTTTTTTTTTTTTTTTTTTTTGAGGAGCAGGGTTATATGTTATTTCATGTTTTTCAGTGCTGATGCGAGTTTGGCATCATAGTAAAACCTAATAAAGGAATATTAATAAAAGCCTAATTTTATTTAAGTTTATGTGAATTCAGATGCTTTAGTGAGAATGTGTAATGTATTCACTAAAAGTTTTCATTAAAGTTTTCTATGTATTATTATAATGCTTTTTGGCATATAGTTATGGTAAAATATGAACTGTATTTGGACTTATCATTCCTATGATTTATTCCTTTCATAGTTGTTATCCTTTAAAATTTGGGATCAATTGAACTTAATATTTATTTCATAAAAATCATAGGAAAAATCAAAGACACATACACTTCTTAATTTTAATTTCTTTAACAAATAACTAATGAATAATAACCTATTAAGGCACTGAGAAAAATGTGACACTTTCAGCCATACAAATTACGTAGGAATATTGCATGCTTTGTTTCTCAAACTAAAGGTGGTGCCTATATAGCTGATATTTTGGTCTGTTATGCAGTGGAAGTGTTACCCCAACTGAGCTTGGCACAGCTCTTTGTGCTCTTGATGGAGAATTTAGCATGGATTTGGCTGTAAAGATAGGAACTTCACTGAGAGAAAGGAAGAGCTTAAAGGAACATTTTGTGAGAGGACTTTTCAGTCCATAAAGTTGTGTCATGCCTTGTTCAGACTTGAGTTTTTCTGGTTATAAAATTAATTCTGAAAATAGATTTTGTTCAAGTAGTTATGACCCAGATATTTTAAGCCTTCCGTGGTCTGCTTGGAAAATTATCCAAAAAGCTCAAAGTTCAATTACAAAAGAAATGTTACACACCTTACTTTTTGCCAGTGCAAAGTACCCTGTGAATACCCATATCTTCCACATGTGATTCCTTCTCTGCAAAAATCTCCTCGTGGTATTATCCAATATCTTACACAGTAAACTTTTCCAGTGTTCTGCTGATTCCCTTGGATTAAAATCAACTGACTGTCATTAAAATATACAGCTTGAGTATGTTTTGAGGAGGTGTCATTCCCCAGCAGATTAAATTCTGCAGTTGGTTGTAGATTCTCTGCTGATAAAACTTCTGAGTATGAACCTTGATAGAATGTTGCTTTAAGGACATCCAGGTGTATCCATGATAATCCCAGCCTTTCATTTTTACAGCAGCATAAATCTGGAGCACATCTTCTGCTCATTTCCAGGGAGCAAACACTGGATGTGATTTAGGCAGCAACAGCGGGAAAACCCTCACAGCTTTTACCTAATCCAAAACAAAAATCCAAACCAAGGGACAAAAAGCTCTTGGTGTGTTACAGTGTTGGCTTGTGTGTTGTGTTTTCTAGGTCAAGATGTTGTTTTCAAGTGCCTTGGAGAGAATATTCTTCAGAATGCCTTTGAAGGCTACAATGCTTGTATCTTTGCCTATGGGCAAACAGGTGAGTCCCAGAGTGAGGGAGAAGTGTTCCCTCCAGAGGTGTTGTGTTCTGGCTGGAGGTTCTTTCCACAGCTCTCGTGACATTGTTTGAAGATCGGAAGAGC